>CAUYUJ010002299.1:37500-80000 GCA_963575745.1 Prorocentrum cordatum
CGGCCTAAAGCGAGGGCGGCCCTCTCCCTGGCGTGCTCTCCGCCTCCTTGGGGGTCTACCGGGAGCTCACCGTGGCCACGGCGGGGCCCGCCTCGCAGGCGAAGGGTCGGGTCAGCGGGCCCCGGGATAGGGGCCCGAGGACAAGCTTCGAGCGGTGTGGAACCCTGGCCTGCCAGAGTGTTAGAAGATAGCCCTCCAGACCTATGTGCCGCTGAAAAACCTCGACCGTTTTTTTTTTTTTTTTTTTTTTTTTTTCCCCCCCCAACCATCCTGTGGTGTTGGGTCCTCGTTTTGAAGAGACGGTGCCCCGCGTTCTCCTTCCTTCCTTCCTCCCGCTGCCTCCTCCCCCCTCCCATCATCATCATCATCATCAACACCCATGTCGGCACACCCCTCACACGTCTCGTGGCTCCATAGGGAGCTCCACCGAAGGCCCCAGTGCCCGCGGCCGCATGCGTCCCCCACACCCATTTCGGCACACCCCTCACACGTTTCGTGGCTCCATAGGGAGCTCCACCGAAGGCCCCAGTGCCCGCGGCCGCATGCGTCCCCCACACCCATTTCGGCACACCCCTCACACGTTTCGTGGCTCCATAGGGAGCTCCACCGAAGGCCCCAGTGCCCGCGCATGCCGTCATGCGTCGTGGCGGGAGCTCCACCGAAGGCCCCAGTGCCCGCGGCCGCATGCGTCCCCCACACCCATTTCGGCACACCCCTCACACGTTTCGTGGCTCCATAGGGAGCTCCACCGAAGGCCCCAGTGCCCGCGGCCGCATGCGTCCCCCACACCCATTTCGGCACACCCCTCACACGTTTCGTGGCTCCATAGGGAGCTCCACCGAAGGCCCCAGTGCCCGCGGCCGCATGCGTCCCCCACACCCATTTCGGCACACCCCTCACACGTTTCGTGGCTCCATAGGGAGCTCCACCGAAGGCCCCAGTGCCCGCGGCCGCATGCGTCCCCCACACCCATTTCGGCACACCCCTCACACGTTTCGTGGCTCCATAGGGAGCTCCACCGAAGGCCCCAGTGCCCGCGGCCGCATGCGTCCCCCACACCCATTTCGGCACACCCCTCACACGTTTCGTGGCTCCATAGGGAGCTCCACCGAAGGCCCCAGTGCCCGCGGCCGCATGCGTCCCCCACACCCATTTCGGCACACCCCTCACACGTTTCGTGGCTCCATAGGGAGCTCCACCGAAGGCCCCAGTGCCCGCGGCCGCATGCGTCACCCCCACCCATTTCGGCACACCCCCCGCATTTCTCGCACGGCAGGGTCATCACCACGGTGGCGTGCCAGGGGCGCACCATGCGCGAAGGCGACGGGGCGGGGGAACGGCGCTCCGGGGGCGGCCAGACCTCCGGGGCGCGAGCAGTCCGCGGCCAGACCATCTCTCGGTCCTGTGGACTCTCGCCCTGGGCCGTCGGCTGCCCGGCGCGCTGCTCCCTCGGTCGACGTCGCCCAGGCGTGATCCTGGATTGCGGCCGCCACGAGGTAGGGAACGGCAAGAAGGAGGACGACGACTGGTGGCTGGAGCTCTACGTGCTGCTCTCGCGCGCCACGCGCCACGAGGACCTCCTGCTCATGCGGGCGCCGCGCATCGAGTTCTTCCTGGCAGGGCCGCCGCAGGGCTTGCGGAAGCAGCTGGAGCAGTTTGCGGCGCGCACGAAGCGGTGCAGGAGGGAAGCGACGGCCCTCGCCAGGGAGCTCGGCTTCACCGAGTTCATCCGCGAGGCCTGACCTGAGGAGCGTCTCCCCCGAGCCGCGCCTTCTCTCGACTGCCCGACTAATTGTTTGGCCTCGCGCCGCGGACGACCCGCGCGCGTCGCTGGGACCCTCTCGGGGCGACCAGCGCGCGTCGCGGGAACTCCGTGCTGCGGGGGGCCCGGCGCCTCGTTCGCCCGTCGTCGCTCTGCCCAGCGGTCAGAGACTTGCCCGCTATCAGCCAGCCAGTTAGCTAGTCAGCTCTCTCTGCTTCGCGCAGCGGACGACCCGCGCGCGTCGCTGGGACCCCGCCCGGGGCGACCAGCGCGCGTCGCGGGGACTCCGCGCTGCGCTGCGCCCGCAGCCTTGGATTTTGGAGTGCGCGGGCAAAGAGGAAGGAAAAGAAGAGCCGAAAGCGGGCGCGATCCTCGCAAGAGGCGTGCCGACATGGGCGTCGCGACGTGCGGACGCTGCCGTCGGGGTTCCCGCGGAAGCTGCCTGCGGCGGCCACGCCCAGTGTCACGTGTGTTCGGACAGGCATGCTCGACACTTACACTAGGCGGTTCCATGATCGCATTCATGCAAATATATTCACTCGCGCGCAGACCCATTCATACTCAGATTCCCTCGCGCTCTGACTCACCCGCGTTCTTTCTCTCGTAATCAGATCTATCGTATTCCTTTGCGTTGTGTACCCCGCCACATTTCGGCACACCCCTCATGCGGTTCGTGGCCCCATAGGGAGCGCCACCGAAGAAGATACTCACAATTGCGATACTCACAACTGCATATGGTTGGGTCCTTCGCCAGTTTTTTTTTGTTAAAATAAAATAAAAAAAATAAAAATAAAAATAAAAAAAAACCTCGACGGGAATTGAGACGCCAAGGGCCTTCGGTGGAGCTCCCTATGGAGCCACGAGACGTGTGAGGGGTGTGCCGACATGGGTGTTGATGATGATGATGATGGGAGGGGGGAGGAGGCAGCGGGAGGAAGGAAGGAAGGAGAACGCGGGGCACCGTCTCTTCAAAACGAGGACCCAACACCACAGGATGGTTGGGGGGGGGGGGGGGAAAAAAAAAAAAAAGCCTCGACGGGAATTGAGACGCCAAGGTCCTGGTGCTATGTTTTAGCCCTCGTGGAAGGTCAGGGAACCGGGGGGGGGTCCAAGAACACATGTTGCGGCATTCCGCGGGAACGCTTAAGAGAGGGCTAGCTTGCCCGAGTAGGGGGCCACCACGCCGGATCAGGCTGGATTGAGCCTGGGATCAGGCAGGATCGACCTGCATGATAAGCGGGAGTATGCAAGGTTTGACTGGCTCTCTAAACCACTGCTACACCAGCGCCGATTCTGAATTGAGCCTCGCACGAATTGCATCAGGGCTCGAGCTGAACAGTGTCGTTTTCGTTTTGTGTTCGTTGTCCTTCGTTTTGTCTTCGTTTGTCCTTGCTGCGAAACGACACCATCACGAAAACGGTCCGAGAAAGCGTCAAGACATCGCTCAGCAGGAGCCCTGAGAAGCATCCTGAGCGGTGCGTCTTGACGAGAGGAAGCGTCGCGGACCACCGATGGCGCCGATCGCCCGGTAGCGGCCGACTCTGGGTCGGCTGTGTCTGTCCTTGCGCCAGCAGGCCTGCACGAAGCTGCCGCGCCACCCGGCGGGCACCCGTGCAGCATCCCTCGCCATCGCTCGGACGTCCATTCCCTGTGTTTGTTTCGGCATCGTGCGTGGCTTTTTTCGCCACATGATCAGGGATGCTCCTCGATGGTCCCCACCGAAGGAAAAAATGCACACGTGCGAGCGATGCCAAGATCCTGGGGCCCAGGATGACCCCGACCGGGAACTGGCGGCGAGGCGGGGGGGGGGAAGCGAGAAGGGGAGGGTGCCTTCTCAGAAGGCAGGAGGGCTTTTGAGAAGTCCCGCCGCCTTCTTTTTTTGTTTTTTCGTTTTTTTTTGTTGTTCTCCACACTTACTCAATGTGAAAACTACTCTGGACGCATGTGACCATCCTGGGTCGAAGACGGAGCCGCTACCCCTGCGGCACTAAAGAACTCCACTGGCACAGCATGCATACATGGCGTAGGCACGCGTAGGCGCCGCCTTCTGAGAAGGCCTTCTCCCTCTCACTGTTCCCCCCCTCGCTCGCCGCCGAGGGGGAGAGGTGGAGGTGCGCGGCCGCCTTCTGCGGAGACGACCCCCTCGAGGGCTACGACGCTGCGGCTCACACGAGGGTCAGGTCGGGCATGTTCCCCTACAGGCGGATTTTGGACGGAACATGAAACATGTTCGAGAAGTGCCCCAAAATAGTCAACACAAACTTTGAAACTATCGTCCCCAGAAAAAAATGATTTTACCACTTTTGAATATTCCTCCTGGAGAGGGGAGGGACACGTCTGACTGAAGGCTGCGGCCTTTATCAAGAGCGCGAGCCTCTCTGACGACGGCAGCGGCCAGCACTCGGGCGGAAGTGCTGCGGCCGAAACCTGCGGGCCGAGGCCTCCTACGGGGCGTTCGGCGGACGGAGCATGGACCCTTTCTTATGAGGCAGCTGCTGGGAGGTTTTCGTCGGAAAGATTGAAGAGGATTGAGGGCCTCCTATGAGGCGCTCGGCGGACGGAGCATGGACCCTTTCTTAGGAGGCAGCTGCTGGGAGGTCTTCGTCGGAAAGATTGAAGAGGATTGAGCCCCGTTGGGGAGCTGTTGCACTGGAGTGGGCCTCGGATCAAGTGGGAGGGGATGCAGGCCCCGGATGCCCCGACAGCTCCACGGAGCGCAATCCCACCAGCCCTCTGGGCGCAGGTGGCCTAGGGCTGTCTCTCTTCCAACCCGCCCCCTCCCCTTCGGGGAGGGGTTTGTCACTGTTCCCCATTAATCTACAACCCCTCCCCCAGACGACCGGCAGCCAACCAGGAACAATGAGGATACCATGACCACCCCCCCACCATCCCTGTCAAAAACACAATGCAAAACGCACTCTGCCTACACATTCGGAGCATGCGCAACCAACCCGATGCGCCCCCCCCTCACCATCCTTGTTAAAAACATTACAAAGTACACCTGAGGGCAAAGTCTGGAATCATATTCGTGAGGCCCGCGATCACTTTGTATGTTTGTTGACTGGGACGGCGGGGGGTGTCAGCATGTTGTCTGCTGTGCGCAGGGCCAACATCCCTATCAACAAACAATGCAACATGCACCTCGCGGCTCAATATGGATCATGCGCGGCCCCCCCGCGATCACTGTCAAGTGGTTTTGACAGGGACGGTGGGGGTGGTGGCGTATGGCCTGCTGTGCGCAAGCCCACCAGAAACAGTGATGGGCACTGGTTTTCGACAAGGATGGTGGGGGCCGACCTGTTTCCCGATGTGTGCTGTCACGTGCGCAGGCGCACCTGACACACTCTGCACGTGCCCCGAACGTGGCGCACCTGGCGCGGTTGGAGTATGCAGCACACCTGGCGCACGCGGAGCACGTGGCGCACCTGGTACGCCAGACGGACGTGCCTGGCACGTTCGGGCCCCAGCATCGCGCACACGGGGTCGGTGTTGGTTCCCAGTAGCTACACATCAAAAGACGACCGCTGAACATGCTCATGCTCAGGTGCTACTTATGTGTTGGAAGGGGGGGCGGGAGTGAGCTAGACGGCTTGCTTTCTATTTCTAGGAGGGTGTCCTGATCACTGTTCTCTATCAGTCTACACACCCTCCCCAGGCGACCGGCAACCAATCAGGAACAATGAGGACACCATGAGGGCCTCCCCCCCAAATCCCGGTCAAAAGACAAAACAAAACACTCTATGCCTCCAGATTTGAAGCATACGCGGCCAACCCGATGCGGTCCACCCCCCACCACCTCTGTCAAGAAATAGAAAATACTCTGGGGCAAAGTCTTGAGTTATGATCGTGAGGCCCGCGAACACTTCTTATTGTTGTTGATATGGACGGCGGTGGTGTCAGCATATAGCCTGCTGTAAGCAAGGTCACCATCCCTAGCAACAGATACACAATACCTCGCGGCTAAATACGGATCATGCGCGGCCAACCCGCGATCACTGTCAAGTGGTTTCTGACAGGGATGGCGGGGGTGGTGGCGTATGCGCAGGCCCACCAGACACAGTGATGGGCACTGGTTTTCGACAAGGATGGTGGGGGCCGACCTGTTTCCCGATGTGTGCTGTCACGTGCGCAGGCGTACCTGACACGCTCTGCACGTGCCCCGAACGTGGCGCACCTGGCGCGGCTGGAGTATGCGGCATACCTTGCGCACGCGGAGAACGTGGCGCATCTGGCGCACCAAGCGTGCCTGGCACGTTCGGGCCCGAGAGGTGTCTGGCGCGAGTGGCGTGCCTGGCACGCGTGGCGCACCTCGCCCCAGCGTCGCGCACATAGGGGTCGATTTTGGTTCCCAGTAGCAGTCCATCCAAAGACGCCCGCTGAACATGCTCAGGCTCGGGTGTTACTTATGTGGTGGGAGGGCGGGTGGGAGTGAGCTAGACGGCTTGCTATCTCGAAGGTGTCTTGACCCCTCCCCCTACCTCCTCCCCTGGACCTGGATGGGGGGCTCGCGAGGTGTCAGAGGGTCCTTTGGGGCCCAAGATGGCTCTAGGAGGGCCTCAAAGAGCCCAAGATGACCTCCAAGATGGCTCAAGATAGCCCAAACTGGCTCAATACGGCTCCCAAAATCCTCTAAGAGGCCCCAAGACCGCTCCAAGACGGGTCGGAGTGGCCACGGAACTTCCCCCGGAGACCGCCAATACGACCAAATCCTTCAAAAACCTACCGACCACTGGATTGTGCCTTCTCGCTGGCTCGCTTCCGATGGCCTTCCGAGGCCTCAAGACAGCTCCAAGATGACCCATGAGGGCCTCAAGAGGGGCCCAAGAGAGCCCCAAGACGGCCCCAAGAGTGTCCAAGAGCGATCCAAGAGGGGCCCAAAAGGAGATTTGCGGGGCTTCCGAGAGGGGAGGCTAATTAAGGCCCCCCTTTTCTTTGCCCGATCTCCTTTGCCCGATCTCCTGCGCTCCCAAGGCTCCCAACAGCGCCTCAAGAGGGCCCCAAGAGGCGCCTAGAAAGCCCCAAGAGACGCCCAAGGAGGCGTCCAAGAGATCCCCAAGAGGCCCCAGGAGGCTCCCCGAGGCATCCAGGACGCTCCAAGAGGCCCCCGGGACCGCCAAGAGGCCCCCAAGACGTTCCAAGAGGCCTCCACTGGGGGGCCCTTCCTCTGTGTGCTGCCCACTTCCCTGATCGAGGCAACTCCTCTGGGCATCGTTTCTGGATGGGCTCGATCGTTTTAAAACCAGACCCCCCGATGGGAGGGTCTGGTTTATTAGGGCGCTTTCTTTGGATTGGAGCTCAGGGGGTCCGGTTTAGACGCCCCGTCGAAGAGGGGGTCCAGAATATTAGGTCGCATTTGGAGGGGGGTCCGGTTTTTTAGGGTTAGGACGGGCCTGTCCCCCCACAGGGGGGATCTTGGGCGAAAAATCAAAAATACTCACGACATACTCCAAAAATGCTCAACAATGGTCAAAAAATCGTCCCCAGACAATTGTTTGACCATTGTTGAGCATTTTTGGAGTATTCCCCACTATTTTTGAATATTCCCCCTGTAGAGAGACAGGCCCGACTTAATTCTAGGGCTCATCTCCCGAAGACTGGAACGTCCACATTTGAGCCGGAATCGTCAAAAGTACGCGATCTACTGACCCGGTGGGCCACTCCAAACCCTGGTCAGTCGGGCTTTGCAGGATCCTGCGCGCCAGCCCGGGCCAATGTGCCCCTGGCTCTGCAGGCTCCCGTGAGATCCGGCTCTCTGGCTGGGCCCCCTCGTGTACTGAGCCCCTGGAGAGCTCCGCAGACGGCGGCAAGCCCGAGTTCCGGCAAGCTCGAGCCTTCTGCTGCCACGATGAAGCACTCCTCTGGGCCCGCGGCGGCAGGTGTAAGGGCCGCCGAAGGCCCCCTCAGGGCCACTTCCTCGCAGTCCTCGACCCCCTCCCTTCCCTTACAGGGGGTGGACAGGACCCCCCTGCGGTAGGTTCGCGCGGCGTCGGCGCGCGCAAATGTTCTTGACACCGCATCGATCGTTCAACCTTGAATCGATCGCGGCCCCGATCGCTCAATAATGAATTCCGTCTGGTCCTGGGGCGGTACCGTGCCCCATCGATGCTTCCGCGTCGTTCTAGTATGTGGAATTCAACCTTGAACTCGGGGAAGTACTTATCAGGGTCAATGCAAGCCCGGGTCAGTCAGGCCTTGCAAGATCCTTCAAGATCTTGCAGGACCTTGCACGATCCTGCACGCAAGCCCGGGCCAACGCACCCCACCCCTGGCCCTGCAGGATCCTGCAAGACCCGGCGCCCTGGCTGACCCCCGTTTGCACTGACCCCCGTCTCTGGAGCTCCGATGAACGCCTTCGCCTGCGTCGCCGGCGTGCCATCACCACATGAACCTGGAGGAGGAGATGGATGAGGAGGGAGGAGGAGGAGGAGGCGGGAGGAGGAGATGGAGGGGGAGGAAGGAGGAGGGAGGAGGAGATGGAGGAGGAGGAGGAGGAGGAGGAGGAGGAGGAGGAGGAGGAGGACAGGTCGCCTAAGCCCTTCGGAGAAACCCTCCACATGAACCTACCGTGGCAGGACACCCTTTGGTGAAAACGGCTCCTGACCTGACCTGGCGGGGGTGCCTCGGGCGGCCGATCGGGGCGAGCCGGGCACCCTCGGGGGCGATCTCGACGTGGCGCAGCTGCTGGAGGGCATCCCGAGGCTTGGGTTAAGTCGAGCACGTCCCTCTACAGGAGGAGTATTCGAAAATAGTCAACAAATCCGCCGACACTGTCGGCGTGTGTGAGGGGCTTCTCCGTTCGACTCGTCGTCTCCGTTCTCCCCCTCCCAGGGCTCTCCTCCTCAAGCGCGCTATCCAAAGCGAAAGTAAACGACGTCGTAGTGGAGTCGAAGGGAAGCCCCTTCCCTTTGATCCCTTCCCCGCAGGGGGGGGGGGAGGGGGAAGGGGGGGGCCCAGGGCAAATACGACGCCCGCCGGGGCGCACTTTCCTCGAGCGGGCACGCACGGGATTCACTTCCTCCTCCTCCTGGTCCTCCTCCTCCTTTTCCTCCTCCTCCTCCTCCTGCTCATCTCCTCCTTTTCCTCCTCCTCCTCCTCCTCCTCCTCCTCCCGCAGAGGCGTCCCGGGAGCGGGCCCCGAGTCAAAATACCATCCCCCTAGGGCGCATTTTCCTCGAGCTGGCACGCCCGAGATGCAATTCTTCCTCTTCCGGGAGCACGACCCAAGTCAGAATATCACACTCCCGGGGCGCACTTTCTTCGAGCGGGCAAACAAAGGATGCACTTCCTCCTCCTCCTCCCTCCGCCTCCTCCTCCTCCTCCTCCTCCTCCTCCTCCTCCTCTCTCCTCCTGCTCCTCCTCCTCCTCCTCCTCCTCCTCCTCCTCCTCCTCCTCCTCCTCCCTCCTCCTCCTCCTCCTCCCCCCACTCCTAGCCCTTTGGATCAGGGTCGGCGGCACCGGCCGTCAGGCCTCTCCAATAGTCTGGAGACGATCCTTCAACCATTCTTCGCCTGTTTTTGCACATTCTGATTCTCATCCAAAATGCCCCTGCAAGGGGACATGCCCGACCTAAGGTTAGCTCGGGCATGTCCCCCTGAAGGCGGATTTTGGGCGAAAAATGAAAAATGCCCCCAAAATGCTCAAGAATAACAAAAAATACTAAAAAGAATCGTCCCCAGAGCATTTTTGCACTATTGTTGAATGTTCCCCCTGTAGAGGGACACGCCCGACTTAAACCGAAGGCTTGGGGGGGAGCTGCTCCTGGATCTGGGTGCCGGTGCCAATCGCCCGGCCACCTAAGAGGGCTGGAGGAACACCGATTGATGGGCCTCTTTTCCACCACCACCACTTCCACCACCACCACCATCAGTTGGAGGGGGATGGGGTCCTCCTCCTCCTCCTCCTCCTCCACCTCCTCCATCTCGTCCTCCTCCTCCACCTCGTCCTCCTCCTCCACCTCGTCCTCCTCCTCCTCCTCCTTGTCCTCCTCCTCCTCATCCTCCTCCCCCTCCTCCTCCTCTTCCTCTTCCTGATCCTCCTCCTCGTCTTCCACCTCCTTCGCCCCTCCAACTTATGGTGGTGGTGGTGGTGGTGGTGGAAGAAAGACCCATCAACGATAGGGGAGGATATGCACAGGGGGGGATGCGTCGACCTGGGCACGACACAACACGGACGCCGCAACGTGGACCAACACACGCTGCGAACCAATACGCAACGTGTTAGCACTTACGTTTTGAACACGATACGTCTGTCACCGCCGCCCTAATAGATAAGGAACCCTCCCAGGTCTGAAGCATCTTAGGCACATTCCCTAACGAGCGCCCCCGCCGCAGGGGGGGGCCAGCTCAATGGGGGAAGCATCGAGACAGGGTCGGCGATACATCGCCGAGAGATCGGCAACAGGCCCCCGATAGTGAATCCGCACCTTCCTCGGCGGGTTGGGGTTATCAGACCACTATCGGCGATCAGTGGGTGATTGGGGGTCGATGCATCCCCCCCTTTGCCTATCCCCCCCTATCGTTGCCCCCGGTTGCCACCATCCCCGAGATCGGAATCATCGTGTTCCGGTGGATGCAACCGCCCTTTACTTCTGTTGGTGCCAGCCTCCAAACCTCCGAGCGTCGAGAACACCTCCGAGAACCGATACAACGTCCGAACCCCTCCAGAAAACATGCAGTTTGTCGTGCCACGGCGCAAGCACGTCAAGGACTGATGCACGTGTCGCGGCCAGGCCAGGTCCTCTCCCTACAGCTGCCACGAGGCGAGGATGCCAACATAGGAACAACAAACACTGCATGAGTATAACCTGCTGGAGCTCCGCGCGGATTTCCTGGACTCGCGCTGGATCCCTTTCCCTGGCGCGCGGACCGCGCAAAGGGCGGCGCCGAAGGCGCCGCCGGGGCGGCCCAAGCGCCGATCCAAACAATCCGTGCGGAGAGCCGACAATTCATGTTGATACCGTTTCTCCGTCTTCGAGAGGAGGCTTATGTTGTTTCCCTCGTACTGAAGAACACATCCCAGAAATGATGCCGAGCACCCAGGAACGCATCGAGAACGGTGCCTACCCGACGCGCCAGCAAATTGTAGCGAGCAGTTGCCCCCCGTGGCCAGGCACGTGAAAACCTTCATTTCTGGTGCTTTCTTGGTGTTTGAAATTCTTTCTGGTGGACAGGGTTATATGAGGAGAGGAGGAGGAGGAGCAGGAGGAGGAGGAGGAGGAACAGTGGGTTGGAATATCATCAAGGGGAGGCAAGTGCCACAGCGGGCCCCGCCCAGGTCGGGTCCCCTCCCTCTGCCCCCCCGCGGCCCCCCCCCTCTTCCCAGTGGAGGCGCGCGCGTCATTCCTGACGCTTTTCCTCCCGTTCGGGCGCCTGTCGTCCTGTGCGCCCTCAGGGTCAGGGGGGCGTCACCGCAGTCAGCCCGCAGAATGAGGACGCGCGAAGAGGATGCAAGAGGGGCCCTGGAGGGTCATGCCGGCACTCTGCGAGCGGGGCGCGGCCAGCGAAAGCGGCCGAGGATGGGCCGAAGGGGCAAAGATGCAAGGGCACCCTTGGGTCATCTTGCTCCCGTATTCCAGAAATAATTTCGAGCACACGGAAAAGTGTCGAAAGAGTATAGACCGACTGTCGAAACAGTGTCGGGCGAGTGTCTCCCAGGGCCCGACACGTGAAAACCCTTGAATTTCGGTACTTTTTTGGTGCTCGAACTGGCGATCAAGGCTAAAGCAGCAGGTTGGAACATCATAATTCTTGGGAAGGTTGCACATCCTTTCAGGCGCGGTGAGGGTGGCAGGCGGGATGAGTGCATGGGACAGTCTCACCAGCCAGGGCAGCGTAAGCGCTACAGGAGCTGCTGCGCGGAAGTCCTGGAAAATACGCCCTCCCCAGAAGCGCACGCGGGCAGGCCTGATCGCGGCGGTGAAGCCAATGGAGACCAAGTTCCTGCGGCCGCTGCGCTCGCCTCCTTCCTCAATCTTGGAGGGGCCCAAGGGCACACAAATACATAGATACAGATCCAAGGGTCCTCCATCTGTTCCGTGCTTCCGGATGGTGTGTCTTCCCCTCCACTTCCCATATATTTCCCTGGTGTTCGTAGATTATGTTTGTGTGTGTGGGTTTTCTCTCCTCCAGGGGAGATGTCTCCTCCAGGGGAGATGAAGAGGGGGAGGAGGGAGGAGCCGAGGCGGAACCGTCGAGCCTCTGCTGCTCGCAGGCAGTGGCCCTGGGCAAGCGTGACCCTCCCGGCGCGCGGCTCTCGGGGGGGGAGCGCAGGGGGGGGGGGGGGCGCGGAGGCCGAGCGCGCACGCCACCGCCAGCAGGGGGGACCCCCGTCGACAGGGGACACGACGACCCCCCTTGAAGGGGCCCCAGGACACGCAAATAAATACACACAAACAAAAAGACTCTCCATATTTTCCCATATGTTCTGGGTGTTCGTCTTCCCCCCCACCTCCCATCTTTTCCCATATGTTCGGGGGAATGGGCGATGAATTGTGTCTGTGCGTTTTTTCCCCTCCTGACCCCTGTCCCCGACGTCGTGCGGTCCTCGAGTGGGCCGAGCACTTGAGGCCCAGCTCGGGGGCATACGATCCGGGGGCGTCTGTCCTCGGCGGGGTGTGGCCCCGAGCCTCCCTCGCCTCCTGGGAGGCTCGATGTGTCGAGGAGTCGGAGGCTGGGGGCGAGACGTCGCCTGCGACACGTGGGCCAGCACCTATCGGGGAGAACGCAATGGGGGGATAGCAAAGGGCAGGGTAGAGAACCAGCTCACGTAGCTGATTTTCCCAGCGCCTCCCGGCGCCGGGAGGCGCCCATGTATCGAGGCATGGGTCCCGCGGCGGGGCCGAAACCGGCTGCATGCAGCAGGTTTCGTAAGCCTCCCTTTCCCTATCCCCCCCTGTCGTTCGGCCCGAACCAAGGCTCCCTCCTGCGAAGGGCCACTCTTGCGCATAGCCCGTATGTGTCCTCCTCCGATCGTTTCGCATCCTGGCGGCCCCTCGCCCCCTGCCACCAGCGGCCCCCCTCCCTGCCTACCAGACTCCCCAACCCAACCGAAGGCCCCCATTTCGGGTTTTGGGGGGGGGTACTCAATCAAGGGAAGAAAAACCACCCGGACCGGACAATTGGCGTTTACTAAACGGCCCTGGGCGTTTACTCAACAGCCTTGCCCTGTTTGATCCCTTCTTTGGGTGTACTTACTAAACGGCTTCGCGTCGGGGTGGTTATCATCGGGCTGGATGTTCTGCCCTCTAGGTACGGGTTCCACATGCGTTTTCTCAACGTTCCCCGACCACCCCCACTGGGAGGGCAAATTGAGGCCTTCGGGTTGGGTTGGGGTGGTTTGGTGGGTTGTGATCTCCTGCGTCCCACCCCACAGAAGCACCAGCAGAGCGCCGCCGTCTGTGAGCGTTCGGCCGCTGCACACTCCAAAAAGGGTAGAACAGCAAGTTCAGAAGCATGAGCGGCGGCAGTTTTCTTGGCCGCTCGCTTACACTCTCTGTGCAAGACGTGCTTGAGCTGAGCATGGTATGCTCTTTCGAAAGCCATGCCGGGCGGAGTCTCTAGCCACTTGATCCTTCAATGCTCGCACGCCCTCCGACCGACCTGGAAGATCGCATGACAACTGGTTCAATGACTCGTTGAGCGCTTGTGCCACGAAAACACACCAAGACATGTACATGCGGTGACGGCCACTATCAATCTGCACACTCGCCCAAATGACAGAACAAAGACTGCAACCGTAACATACAATACGCTCAATCAACCACATTGTGCGGCCAGCCTCCAGCAAACCAACTGTCAGCCCACGTGCTCATGTGCGTAGAAGGGGCTAGTAGAAACGCTTCTACACTACAGGACATGCTGGTAAGAGAAGCAGTCAGTCACGGTCCACGAGCAAAGGCGTTGAATTGCGTCCTTGGTCACTTGAATTAAATACCCAAGCGTCGTCAAGAACGGTGCCTAGTGACACGTACATAATGAACGGACAAACTCCGCGTGTCTTTGTGCTTCCGCACTCGTTCAGGCGGAACGCAAGACAACCACCACATCTGCGACTGGGCGTCGCCACCCCGTCGCCAGCGAAACTGCCTGTCGCTGCGTGGCCAGGCCCTTGCAAAATCCGTGCCCGTAATCAATCGCTTGGGATTTGAGCACCCCTGCTGTCTCGTGTAGTCGCATATTCATGGCAATTCTCCCGCCGGCCTGTACTCCAACGGAACACACTCATATTGTTCAGGGCTGGCTTCTTTGGCTCTTTACTCTGCCAAGCATCAAGCTTGCATCTAAAACTCTGGCGCTGCATCTGCATGTGGCCGCAAGGGCAACAACTACAAGCTACTATCCGTAATACCGAAACACGCGTGCGAGACGCATCTGTTGGGATGAACTGGGGTGGACTGGCCAGGATTGGAGTGGACTGATTGGATGGGGCACGACTGGGCTGCACTGACTGGGCCGGCTGCACTATACTGGCAACACTGGGCCGACTGGACGGGGACTGCACCGTGATCGATGGGCTCACCTGGCTCGACTGGACTGGCCAGGACTGACTGGACAGGACTGCGCCGAGCTGGTGAGGACAAGTCTGGGCCAGACATGGCTGGATTGGACAACAATGGCCAGACAGGACTTGGCTCGACTGGATCGGCTTGGGCTGACTGGACAGTTCTGGGCTGGACTTGGCATGACCAGACTGGACATAAACCAGGCGGGACTGTTACGGTCTGGGCTGGGCTGGACCACGCTGCGCGGGATTGCGAAATCATCTGGACTGGACTCGACTGGCCGTGAGCTGGACCGTGCTTGCCTGCATTGGCCTGGACTGGTATGGTCTCGAAGGGAACTGGCTGGACGGACTAGACTTGACTTGACCTACCGCGTCTTGAACGACCTGGATCAGACTGGCATGGGCTATACTGTACTGACTAGGGTTAGAATGAAACTTGCTGGAGTGGTCTGGACTGGGGTGGCGCAGGCTGGGAAGGCTTGGACTGGACTGGGTTAGACTGGACTGGGTTGGACTGTGCCAGACTCAGGGCTGCTCGCCCAGAGGTCGCCGCCGTACGCCTGAAAACAGGTCCACAAGCGACCGTGGTGTTCCATGTGTCCTGGTGGAAGGGGAGGAGATCGGGGGCCCAGCCAGTCAGTGCATTTGAGCTGGAACTGATTCGGAACCAATGATTGACAAAACTCGCACGGGTGGAACAACTCCTCCCTACCGTGGATCGTGTGACAAAACTCTGACCAAGACTGGGCAAGCGGGGCGTTCCTCAATCGCCAGGACCAGGGCGGACGCCCACTGTGCACATATCTTGCGTACAAAAACGAATCGTACGGCTTCCCGTGCAACTGGTAAAACCTCGGCGCGGTGCGTGCCAATCGGAGCGCAGCACGGAAGAATGCGCCACGCTGGCAAGCGCGATAGAACCTCGGCGAGCCGCGTCATGCCCCGCGCGTCCAGCCAGGGCGAGGCAGGGGAGAGGGCAAGGGAATGGGCGAACGGTGGATGGGGGGGGATTGGTACGGGGGAGAACACGAGGGGGGCGAGCGGGGGGCAGAGGGGAGGAGACGGGGAAGCGGGGAAGGCAGAGGTCGCAGGTGATCTGTGACACGCGCGGCCGATGGGTGAGGAATGCGCTTCCTTTGAAAGAAGATAGCGGCCCAAACATTGAACCACCAAGGCCCACCACGTGTCTTCTCTGATGCAAAGACATGCCCGATACCATACTTCCCCACCATCTGCGTCTACCAAATCAGCATGCAGGCAACCTAATAACGCACAAACCGAAACACCTTCGTTCGCAATAGTCAGCAGGCACCGCAAGCTGCAACAATGGACAATATTGAATCAAGCGCCACCGATCTGACAGACTCATCAAACAGACGCAACACATGACTAATGGTGCCGTGCTAGCTTGAATTGGGCAGCGGCCGACACTATCATCTCCGAGTGTGCACGCCTTGCGCAACCCAGAGTAATAAATAAACGCAGACGTACGGCAAATTCAAGTCGCGATGACTTGCGTGCTGGTTTCTGCCATCTCACGGATCGCTCGACACTGCGGCGTTCCGACACTGCACGTTTCCTGGCCACTGGCCGCTTGCAAACTTGAGCGTCTGCGCCGGGACCGCTGCCGCGTCGACACGACGCGCACTTACCCTAGCCGATTGAGCCCCGAGCACGAACCGGACGTCGCCCCGTAGAGCTTGCTGGGGAATGCGCGACCAGGAGGAAGCGAGAAGCGTCATGGGCCAATGTCGGCGACTCCAAAGGGTGCCGTTTGCAAAGGGTGTGGTTTGCAATCGGCACCTTGGGGGGCACCATGGGGGGCGGGCGGGTGCCTCGATAGAGTTCTCCGCCGCGCCCGAGGAGGCCCGACGAGGACAGCGTCGTGCCCTCCAGGCCCCCACGGCGCCGTTCGCAAACCACACCCTGGCGTAGCCGCGCCCTTCGCAGTCGCCGACAATGGGTTGCGCTACCCATGGGGCGGGGCCCGTGGAAGACCCCAGGAGGCCAAAGACGACGAACACACACCAGGACCCGCTTTCGTGGCGAACCATCGACTGCGTCATGAACGAACACACTCGTCGGAAAAATACAAAAAGCGGCCTGCAATCGGTGGGCGTAGGTGGCCTAACGAGTTCTTTAGATCGGCGGCGGGCGGGGTGGGAAATGAGAAGGCCTTCTCAGAAGGCGGCGGGCTTTCTCAGGCGCCCTTTCGCCTTCTGACAAGTTTTCTGTCTTCGGGGAAGGCTTAGGAAACTTCTCAGGATGCTGGGGGACTTCCTAGCCTTCTGAGAAATCCCGCTCCTTCTCACTTCCCAACCCTCGCTCGCCGCCGATTCTTTCCTCTTCCACAACCCCTTTCTTCCCCTTCGGGGAGGGGTTAATCACTGCCCCCTGAAAAGAACCCACCTCCCCCAGGCGACAGGCAGCCAACCCGAACCCATGCGAGCACCCATGACCCCCCCCGCACAATCCTTTACAACAAAGAATAATGAACGTATACGTAGGACCCCGCAATTGCGGACAAGAGTGAGGGGCAGGCGCGGGCGACGCGGGGGTCGAGCCGGCGGACCTCGAGGCCCTCACCTTCCCTGTTGATGGCGCCCTTCTCCTCCTCCTCCTCCTCCTCCTCCTCCTCCTCCTCTTCCTCGTCCGCGTCCTCGTCCTCATCATCGTCGTCGTCGTCGTCCGCCTCCTCCTCCTCCTCCTCCTCCTCCTCCTCCACCTCCTCCTCCTCTTCCTCCTTTCCCTCCTGTTCCTCCTCCTCCTCCTCCTCCTCCTCCTACTCCTCCTCCTCCTCGTTGTCCTCCTCCTCCTCCTCTTCCTCCTCCTCCCCCCCCTCCTCCTCCTTTTCCTCCTTTTCCTCCTCCCTTTGGAACGAATGCACAACAAACCCGCCGCAGGCGCCGAAGTTTTGGCTTGTTCAGTAAACGTAGTGTGGGTCGCGGGTGAGCCGCGGGCTCTCCACCTCCACCTGGAAGGAATTCAAAAACAGCCCGCCGCAGGCGCCGAAACTTTGGATTTGTACACTGAACGCAGTTTGGGTCGCAGGTTCTCCACCTGGAACGAATGCAAAGGAAACTCGCCGCAAGCGCCGAAATTTTGGTTTGTTCAGTGAACGTACTTTGGGTCGCGGGTGGGTCGCGGGCTCTCCACCGTCACCTTGAAGGAATTCAAAAACAGCCCGCCACAGGCGCCGAACATTTTGACTTGTACATTAAACGCGGTTTGGGTCGCGGGTGGGTCGCAGGTTCTCCACCTGGAACGAATGCACAAAGCCAGCCGCAGGCGCCGAAGTTTTTGCTTGTTCAGTAAACGTAATGTGGGTCGCGGGTGGGTCGCGGGCTCTCCACCTCCACCTTGAAGGAATTCAAAGACAGCCCGCCGCAGGCACCGAAAATTTGGATTCGTACACTGAACGCTGTTTGGGTCGCGGGTGGGTGCCAGGTTCTCCACCTGGAACGGATGCACAAGAAGCTCGCCGCAGGCGCCGAAAATGTTGGGTGGGTCGCGGAAACCCGCCGCAAACGCCGAACATTTCGGGTGGGTCGCGGGGTGGGTCGCGGGTGGGTCGCGGGTGGGTCGCGGTGGGTTGCGGGTGGGTCGCGGGTGGGTCGCGGGTGGGTCGCGGGGTGGGTCGCGGGTGGGTCGCGGGTGGGTTGCCGGTGGGTCGCGGGTGGGTCGCCGGGGGATTTGGGGTGGGTCGCGGGCGGGTCGCGGGGTGGGTCGCGGCGGGTGGGTCGCGGGTGGGTCGTGGGTGGGTCGCGGGTGGGTCGCGGGGTGGGTCGCGGGTGGTTCGCAGGGTGGTTCGCGAGTGGGTCGCGGGGTGGGTCGCCGGGTGGGTCGCGGGTGTGTCGCGGGGCGGGTCGCGGGTAGGACGACGACAACAACAAACAACAAGCAGCAAACAACAAACAACCAACAACAAACAAACAACAAAAACGACAACGACCAACAACAACAGAAACAACATAAACATCAACAACAACAACAACAACAACAACAACAACAACAACAGCAACAGCAGCAGCAACAGCAGCAACAACAACAGCACAAATCCGTATCGCGGAATTCCACTTCAGCCACGCACCCAGGGACAGTGAATGACCGTTCGGTTCAGCCCCCTCACTCGGATAAATTAGGGTAAACTCTTGGGTCATGCTTGTGGGCCCCGCGAGCACTTGGGACGGCGGGGGTGCCAGCAAATTGCCTGCTGCGCAGGGCCACCATCTGTCAAAAAACAGTACAACATGCATTACGCGGCTGAATCTGGATCATGCGCGCCCGCCCCGCGATCAATGTCCGCTGGTTTGTGACAGGGACTGCGGGGGTGCTGGTATTCTGCATGCTGTGCGCACGCCAACAAGACACCATGATCGAGGCTTAGATCGAGCATGTCCCTCTACAGGCGGATGTTGGGCGAAAATTAGGATAGACTCAAAAATATTCAAGAACAGTCAGAAATGGTCAAAACATCCTCCCCAGACTTCTTTTTGACGATTTGTAGAGGGACGAACCCGACTTAACACGAAGCGCCAGCGTGGGAAAACATCCGGCATGCCCACCAGATTACGCAGGTAGGAAAAGTGAGAACGCTGAAGTGCATGCACTGTTCGGGGAAAGATCACACGCCCTCCTTCGAAGAGAGCATTTTTAATCGCGGCGAGAAGGGGCGTCATGGGAAGGGGGGAAGGGGGGCGTTGGGGGGAGGCATGACGTAACACTCCCGCCCACCACCGTCAAAGACTGTTGTGCCAGACGCACTGCGGCAAAGCAGGGGACGCACTCGAGGGGGGGAGCATTACGTTAGGGCGGGGGAAGGGGGGAGCATAACGCGCTATGGCCCAGAGGGTCAAGAAATACTCTCGAACCACCTGATTTCAAGACCGATTGCTCCTCATGCGAAGTGGAGGCTCTGAGGGAGAGCAGCAGGCAGCAAGGGATGGCGAGCTGGGTGGCGGCGGGATGGCGGACCGGCGGCGGGGAGGAATGGACGGCACGCAGGGGCAAGCAGCAAAAAGCGGCGATGGAGCGGGCGCACTTATCGAACTTCGCGATGCGTCGGAACTGCATCGACTCGTACAAGGCGATCGCTGCGTCCTCTGGGCAAACACTGTCGTCGGGGTCATCGGCGCGCATACTGCTGCTGCTCCGGGCGAGCTCTGGGCGGGGGGAACGGCACCGATACCACTACTCCCCAGACCTCTCCAGTGGTGCCTTCTGACCAGAATCTCATAACGAATCCAGCCGCCGCGACGAGGAAAGGGCAGCTGGTGTCGGTATCTTTCTCCTTGTCTGACAAATGCCGCAGAAGCGGTCCACTCAAGCAAGGCTTAGCACGCCTGTCTCTGAACCAAGCCCCAACCGAAATCATTCTAGGCTGACAAGCCCCAAAACAGGAATCTCGAGCGCCCCTCCCCCAAGGTTGGCGAGCGCATGCGGAAAGCCTCCTCTCCCCTCCGCTTGCTTCTCTCATCCTTCGGGGGTGCGCAAACACGGATGAGCGATCCATGGATTTGGCGCGCGGTCGCCAAATCCATGGATCGGGGGAGCTACCCTCCCCAAAATACAGCCGGTGCCGCCTCGCTCGGCGGCGGAAATCCGCGATTCCCCATGGAATCGGGAACCGTCGCTAATCCACGCCCGTCTAATCCATGTTTGCGATCGCCTGAATCGTTGCCTCCCCCATCCAAGCCCAAGTTCAGGACGGTCTTCCTCTTATTCCCCCCTCCCCGTCCTTCTGCTGTAGCTGCTCCCACTGATCCTTCGGGCGGTGCCCCAGGCGCCTTCAACAACCCCCCCCTTGCACTCCCCTGTGGAACCTCTCCTAGATCCGCCTCCTCCTCGCAGGAGAGGGGGAAGAGGTGAGGACGGTGATGAGGAAGTGGAGGAGGTGGGAGATATCCATATCATCCTCGTCATCCTCCCTTTCAAGCATTTTCCTTCACCCGTTACCCCCCTCCTCCAACTCCTACTCCTCTTGCACGCCATCTTCCAGAACCGCCCCTTTGCTCTGGAATGGTATGGGTGGACACGGGGATCCTGTTGTGACCTGCGCCAAGGGACGACCGCCACCGCACCGTGATTTTTGATCACCGCAGCGTGGCTCTTAGAAGCTCTGGGCCCCTTCTTGGGGACTGGCTTGTCATCCCGAATAGTTGTTCCATGTATCTTATCCACGACCCAGTTTGGCCCCAATAATGCCCCAAGAAGCCATCGAGATGCCTCATCCTCATCCTCCTATCTTCCTGCGCCCTATCCTCCTCCTCTTCCTCCTCCTTCTCGCTCGCCACGAGCACCAATGATACAATATGGGCCAACGGAGTGAGCGAAGCAGTCAATCAAGACATATGCTTCATGCTTCAAGGATAGAGTGACTGACATAGTGGGAACACCGAGACGAAGTAGAGGAGTTAAAATGATCGAACTGGTTCGACCAATTAGAAAGGTTACAGTGGGGGCCCATGCCAAGAAACACCATGCTCGCCTCCAGGGTGCCCTGGGTCTTGGGTTTCGATGGTTTTACGATGGCACGCGTGACGTGCCCACACCAAACATCCATGGACGTTCTTAGATCTCAAAGTTGGGTTTATTGTGACAAAATCCTGTGGATTGGCCTCCACTGCAACCGCAGACGGATGAGAATAATCAGGTGGCCAGAAAATTGTCCTGCGAATGGCCCCTGCGGTTGTCGGGATCCTTTCACGTGCGGCTGTGCTGTGGTTGTCGTGCGGTGGCCGCGTGGTTGTCCCGTGTGCTTGTGTCACGGATGTCCGGTGCGTACTCCATTGTTGGATTCATAATGGGATAGGTGGACTTAGGTCGGGCATGTCCTCCTACGGGCGGATTTTGGAAGGTATATAAAATAGTCAGAAAATATTCAAGAATAGTCCAAACATGGTCAACAAATCATCCCCAGACTATTTGTTGAATATTTCTGTATACTCCGCATGTAGAGAGACATGCCCGACTGAAAGCTAGACGCAAAGCCATACAAATCGAACCCAGTACGGTTATCATAGTGCTCGGACGATTTGGAGAAATAGCGCATGTGAAAGTTGTACCGTAGAAGACGGCTCGAACAAACGAAAAAGAAAATCAACGTTGACAAAGAACGAGGAATCAGAAGAGCCAAACGGGCTATACGGGTTGCAGTTGCCAGGGGAGCTAAAGGTAGAGTAGTCATACTGGTTAAGCTTTTAGCTGAAGCACCGAACATATTTGACGAATTCAAAAGATTAATTAGGGTCTAGGACGCTCAGGGTGCAGTCAGTTCAGACCTGTGCCGGTGCTCCCAATTCCGATGGCGAACCGGGGAAGGGACGAGGTCCAGGAGGAGGATTGGGAGGACGCTGCGGACGAGGATGATACGAGGATGGCGAGGTGGAGGACCACGACGGTGACGGTGACGAGAACCCAGACCCCCGACGTCGTGATTTTTTCACAACGTCGACCCCCGGAAGTCTGGACCCCTTCCCCGGGACCGGTTTTTCGTCCTGAGTCGTCTTTCGACGGTCCCACGGCCCGGAAAGGGCCCCTGGAGGATGAAGATGGTGAAAAACCTCCCGTCGTGTTTTTTTTCACAGCGCGAGGAGGTGTGGGAATGATGGTGAGGATGACGAGGAGGAGATCTGATGATGGCAGGCTGGCGGCGGGTCGTTGTAGGTGACAACGTGCAGATATACCGCCTTGACGTGGGGCATGTTCCTCGCGACGCCGCGCGAGCGCGTGGCTCGCTTTGCTCTCTCTCTCGCGCTCTCGCGCTCTCTGCTGGCAGCGAGGGGTGCTGTGCGTCGGCCCCAGCCGAGGGGAAGGTCCCTCCCTCTCTGTATCTCTCCCTCACCCTCTCTCTCGCGCTCTCTCTCTCTCTCTCAATTCTCTCTCCCTCTCTCTCTCTCTCAGTATAAACTGTTTTATGTATATGCTTAGATTGTTGTTTTGTTGTTTATCTCTCACCCTCTCTATGATATTATATTCTCTTCTCTTATAGTCTCTTTTAATGTAGTATGTGGTATTATAGTATCTTCTCTTCTCTCTCTTCTCTCTCTCTCTCTCACTCTCTCTCTCTCTCTTTCTCTGACTTTCTCTCTGCGCAGCGTAGGGCCATGCGTGGCCAGCCGAATGTCACAGCCCAAAGGTGGCATGCCCAAACAAAAGAAGTTCACGTGTACCCCATGCACGCTGGTAGGGTGAATGCTCCAACCCGGAATGCGTATTAGCGAAATCATGGAAGCGTCCAGCCATGGCTGGATCCTCCTCCTCCTCCTCCTCCTCCTCTTCCTCCTCTTCCTCCTCCTCCTCCTCCTCCTCCTCCTCCTCCTCCTCCTCCTCCCCCTCCTCCTCCTCCTCCTCCTCCTCCTCCTCCTCCTCCTCTCTCTCAGAGAAAGGGGGGGGTGGAAGCAAGAGTGAGGCAGGGACGGGGAGGCGGGGGGGATAGGGCAAGGGCAGGGGGAGGAGGGTGGGTGCAAAATGCCGGGACGGTAAAGGGAAGGGGGGAATCGCGCGTACTGCTAGGTCGGGCATGTCACCCTACGGGAGGATTTTAGATGACAAATAATAGATACCCCATACATGCTCCAACATCCTCGGAACATATTAGTAAAAACGTCCCCAGACTATGGTTTGACTATTTATAAACATTCCTCCTGTAGAGGGACGTGCCCAATTTAAGCGTACTGAGCAGGCCACATCCTCATCCCTTTCATCTGACGGCTGGTCCGACCGCTTTCTCCTAGAAGTCATCGGTTGGAGCATGCCCGCGTCTCCACTGCTTGCTCCACTGCTTCTTCTTCCCCGTCCTCCTCATCCTCCTCCTCTCAGAGATCATCATCCTGCCATTAACTCATCATCCTCATCCCCACCCACCACTCCTCAACACCCCTATCCCCCTTCGCCCCCTGGGACCCACCAAACCCCAGAGGCCCCCTAGAACACCCGAGAAACCGCCTAGAGCTAAGACCGTCCACGGCGACAAACAAACCGAACCGACAGCGAAATCGAAATAGACCGAAACCAAGTCGAGCGGACGCAACTGTGAATGACGTAACGACGCACCAACGACGCCACAACCGACCGCACCACACCGACCGAACGCAACCGACTGCGACGCAACCGAACCAACCCAACCGTGGACACCATTGATAACACTCTTAAACCCATCCCTCCTCACCCGCCTCCTCCTAGTCCTCCTCTACTCATCGTGTTCCCGTGCCATTTTCTCCTGAACCCTCCACCGAACTTTCTCGGCGGGCGTAGCGTCTTGTTGATGTGCTCCATGGAGTTGTTCAGCAGCGCTTTGGCGAGCCCTCTCCTGACAGACGAATGAGGGAAGGAGGGGGAGGGGGAGATAGGATGAGGAGGGGGAGGGTGGCGGGAGACGGGCCCCCAAGAGGCTCACGAGAGAGCCCCCAAAATGATCCCGAGAGAAGCCACCCGGGAGCCCTCGGGAAGGACGAGCGTGGTGGGATGAGAGGCGTGCGCCCGTGAATCGCCGGGGGGAGGGGGACGGGGAGGAAACAAGCTTGGCGTCTGTCTTGCCATCGCTGGCGCAGCGCCACAGCTGGTCGAGCGACGGCCACGAAGCAGCCGCCGAGGCCTCCGATCCCTCGACCTCCTCCGTGCGCGGAAGGCCCCGGGGAGCTCTCGACAGCCCTCCCCTGGCCGGGTGTGGCCAGAGGTGGCCCTGGCCCCCGAGGTGGCCACGGGCTTCCCAGGGAGGCCCCAGAGAACTCGGGAGCACCCCTTTGTGCCCCCCTCTGCGCGTGGCCGAGCGATGCTGGTCTCCAGACGCCGAGCTCGTGGAAGCAGAATTGCCGCCTTGCCTCTGCTTCCGAGACTCTGGCCCTCCTGCTCCTGTGCCGCCCCGAGACCTGCCCTCTGCGCAGAGGCAGAGGCCACAACAGCGTGAACACAATTTTAAAGAAAGAACCGAAAACTGCCGTCTTATCTTTGTTTCCAAGACTTTGGAGGGACTTGGTCCTCCTGCTCCTGTGCCGCCCCGAGACCTGCCATCTGCGCAGAGGCAGAGGCCTCTCCACAGCGTGAGTACGATTTTTGGCCACAAGCGCAACGTGCTGAGCTCAGACGAGCATGGCACGAGGCTAGCTTCGCAGCGGCTGCGAAGATATGTGCGCTGCTCCTGTTGCGGCCAGACCGGCCTGCACAGCGCCAGCGGCGCCAACCGACCATGTCCCCGGCCCCTAGGCGCGCCGCTCTGGTGGGTGCAGTGGGCCGAGCTGTAGATGAAGGGCAACGTCAGGGGGCGAACCGGCTCGCTGGGGAGGAGGAGGAGGAGGAGGAGGAGGAGGAGGAGGAGGAGGAGGAGGAGGAGGAGGAAGGAGGCGGAGGAGGAGAGAAGGAGGAAGGAGGCGGAGGAGAGGAGGAGGAGGGAGGAGGAGGAGGAGGAGGAGGAGGAGGAGGAGGAGGAGGAGGAGAGGAGAAGGAGCAGGGGGAGGAGGAAGAGGAGAGAGGAGGAGGAAGGAGGCGGAGGAAGAGAAGAGGAGGAGGAGGGAGCGGAGGAGGAGGAGGGAGGAGGGAGGAGGCGGAGGAAGAGGAGGGAGGGGGCAGTGGGCCGAGCTGTAGATGAAGGGCAACGTCAGGGGGCGAACCGGCTCGCTGGGGAGGAGGAGGAGGAGGAGGAGGAGGAGGAGGAGGAGGAGGAGGAGGAGGAGGAGGAGGGGAGGAGGAGGAGGAGGAGGAGGGGGAGGAGGAGGAGAGGAGGAGAGGAGGGAGGGGGGGGGAGGGAGGAGGGGAGGGAGGGAGGGAGAGGGAGGGGGAGGGAGGGAGGGAGGGAGGGAGGGAGGGAGGAGGAGGAGGGAGGAGGAGGGAGGAGGGAGGACGGAGGAGGGAGGAGGGAGGAGGGAGGAGGGAGGGAGGGAGGGGGAGGGAGGGAGGGAGGGAGGGAGGGAGGGAGGGAGGGAGGGAGGGAGGGAGGGAGGGAGGAGGAGGAGGAGGAGGAGGAGGAGAGGAGGAGGAGAGGAGGAGGAGAGGAGGAGAGAAGGAGGGAGGAGAGGAGGAGGAGGAGGAGGAGGAGGAGGAGGAGGACGAGGAGAAGGAGGAGAAACCCTCCAGCCTTCCCCCGTGAGTCCCGTCCCTCCCCAGCGTTGTCCCCTGGTATTCGGGCCATGGCTCGGCTCTCGGGCGGCCGATCGGGACGATCCGGGCAACCCCAGGACGCCCTCCGAGAGGCGCAGCTGCTGGATTTGGACGCCCGAAATGGGCATTTCCTCCTGCTCCTCCTGCTCCTCCTCCTCCTCCTCCTCCTCCTCCTCCTCCTCCTCCTCCTCCTTCCCCCCTTGACAACATGGGTACAGTGCCCAACGACACATGATGTCCGAAACCGGCAGCGGCCGCTGTTGGGCAGGCGGCTTCCTGTCTTCAGAGAGCAGCGTCCGCGGCGGCGCGGACAGCGAGGCCTGCTCAAAACGAACAGGAGGTGCTCTTGGGCATCGTACCCATTCTGTCCGTACCCACTTCGATCGCCCCGACTGGAACACCCCGAGGCTGGAAAAAGCCGAGGGCTGACGAAAGCACCCGAAGACCGCGAACCTCCACCCCCCGAGTCTCGAGCGCTGAGCCTGCTCCCCCCCCTGACGTTGCCGCCGTCGTCTCCGCGTCCAGCAGCCACGTGGAGCCCCACCACCCACCAACGTTGCCCCCGAGTGCGGCAGGCTCGTGCCGTGACGACCGTGGCGTTGGTTTTGGACACCGCGTGGATCGTTGACACTCAAACGATCGGCGGCTTTTCGGTCGCCCGATCGTTCCATGTCGGTCGCTTCTGGGCCACTGGCGGCGTTCAACCTGGAATGCCCGCGGCGGGGTCGCCGAGGGCCGACACGACGCGAACCTAATGTAGACCAGCGGACCAGCAGCCTCCGATGGGAGCAGCAGATGCCAACGACGACGCCACCCTGGCTCAGCAGGTGCCCATGCCTGAGTATCGTTTAACCGATCCCCATCTCCAGCGACGTGGCCTTGGCCCCACTGGCCGATTTCCCCCCCTGGATGGGGATATAGGTAGTTCTCTTCGGGTTTCGAGAGGTGTATCCCCAACTGGAGTGGTAACTTGGTGGGGGTCTCGAAGGGGATGGAGACCCAAAGATCCGACGTCGTGACTTTTTCCCTACCTAGGCTCTGCCTAGAAGGGTTCTTACTCTCTAGCTTAAAGGGGCCGGGCAGTGGAAAGCGCCCCGGGCGGTTCCCCCAGTCCCCGCCCCGCGGTTCCCCCAGTTGCGCCCCCTGGGTTCACCCAGCTTAGCTAAGCTAAGCTAAGCTAAGCTAAGCTAAGCTAAGCTTAGCTTCGCTTAGCCTAGCTTAGCTTATCTCGTCTTAGCTTAGCTTAGCTTAGCTTAGCCTAGCCTAGCTTAGCTCAGCTCAGCTTAGCTTGTCTCATCTTAGCGTAGCTTAGCTTAGCTTGGCTTAACTTAGCTTGGCTTGGCTTAGCTTCGCCTAGCCTAGCTTAGCATAGCTGGACTTACCTTCGCTTAGCGAAGCGCATCATAGCGCAGCGCAGCATTAGCACAGCATGGCATAGCATAGCATAGCATCGCATAGCCAAGCATAGCATTGCATAGCTCAGCATATCATAGCATAGCATATCGTAGCATACAACAACATAACATAGCATAGCGCGGCATCTCATAGCATATCATCGCATACCATAGCATATCATCGCTTGGCATAGCACAGCGCAGCATAACATAGCATAACACAGCATAACATATCATAGCATAGCATGCCATAGCGCAGCATAGCATATCATAGCCTAGCATATCATTGCATAGCATCGCTCAGCATAGCATTTCATATCATAGCCTAGCATAGCATAGCGCAGCATAGCATAGCAAAGCATAGCATAGCGCAGCATGGCATATCATAGCATAGCACAGCGCATCATATCATAGCAGATCATAGCCTAGCACAACACAGCGCAGCCGAGCGTAGGTGTAGATGTAGGTGTAGATGTGAGTCTCGCTGTTGATGTTGATGTAGATGTAGATGCAGGTGTAGATGTACATGTAGCTGTCGGTGTAGATGTAGATGTTGCTTTCCTAAATGCTCCAACTCCTAGGTAGGGTCGCACTGGGATAATTCAATACGGGGTCCCTGGAGGTCCCGACCCCTTCCCCTGGAACGGTTTTTCATCCTGGCTCGTTTTTTGACGGTCCTGGGGGCCGGCGAGGGCCCCTAGAGGCCGAAAAGGGCGAAACACACATCCGTTTTGATGTTTTCAATACTTTGGATCTCTGGGGATGGGGGTGGGGATCGGTTAAAAAGACACCGAGATGCCTACGCCAGCACGCAGACCTGCGCCACGCCCGCACGCTCCCCCAGGGGCGGCAGCGCCTCTCGCAGCCAGGCAAGGCTGGGGCAGGAAGAGCAGGCATGGAAGGCGAAACATCCGCACAAGCTTAGGTCGGGCACGTCCTCCTACAAGGGGATGTTTGCGAGGCGGGGATTTATCCATATCCACCGCCTGGGAACCGACGTCCCTGGTGCCCCAGCGGGCGGTGGATATGGATGTATTTCGGCCCCTGGGGGCCCGAATATGTCCATATCCACCGCCTGCCGAGGCTCCGAAAACTGACCCTCCAGGCGGTGGTCATGTATAAATTCCCGCCTCGGAATTCTGGACGAAGACTTTAAAAATTGTTAAAACTATTCAAACATAGTAGAAAAATGCTCGAAACATCGTCCGCAGACGAGTGTTCGACCATCTTTGAGTATCCTCGTGTAGAGGCCCGACGTAAGCATAACACACAACCTGTCGGAGGACTGCGCGGATTTCTTGGATCCCCTCCTTGGCGCGCTCAGTGGGGCAAGGGCAGCGCCAGAAGCGCCGCCAGAGGGCCCAGCTCGGATTCGACAAATCCGTGCGGAGTTCTAAAGGTTTATGATCGTTGGGTATCGTTTGACCGATCCCTGTCCACACTGACGTGGCCCTGGCCCCACTGGCCAGTGTACCCTCCCAGACGTGGGCATCGGCTGCTCCCTTCGGGACTCGAAGGGAATATCTCCAACTGGGGTGGTGGCTAAGTCCAGACGGAGTGAATCCAGAAGGATACCGAGCACTCCGTATCGACTTACTCCGTATGGACTCAGCCTCCTATCAGGAGATGCTAAGTCCAGATGGAATAAGTCCAGCGGAGACCGAGCAATTCGTATTCCTCTGCTCCGTATGGGCGTAGCATCCTACCAAGAGAGGCTACGTCCAGCCCAGACCGGAGTAGCTCCATACGGAGACCGAGCACTCCGTACGGAGTTACTCCGTGTGGACTTTGGCCTCCGCCGATGGTTGGGCTCGGGATGGGGATGGGAATTGCGGGCAGTACTTATATCCATATCCAGAGCGTCGTGGACTTTTTGGGAAGAGGTGCCGCAACGCCGAGGCGCACTGGATATGGATAAAATCAAGCCTCTTGGGGCCAGATTTTTATCCGTATCCAGTGCGTCTACGGTTTCTGGGGAAGAGAGCCCAGGAATCCAAGACGCACTGGATGCGGATATAACTATTGCCCGCAGGAATAAGGATCGGTCAAACGATACTGATGTGCGAAGGTTTCTCACCCCCCGAGAAAACGGTATGGCCGCCCATGCCTGCTGCAACTGCAGCACGCCTCCGCCGGCGCCTATGCGGCCCCGCGGGCGCCCCGGCAGTGCCTCGCGGCCTCGGGAGAAGAAACGCTTGCACGAGCACAACGTCGGCCTCCCAGCTGGGGTCCGGGTGCTAGGAAACACTTGTATACATGATTAAGTTGCCAAAACAATATCAATTCCGCCGCTATTCTGAGATATTGCTCGAAACAATGTATCGCAAAGTCCTTTCCAACCTGGACCCAATAATCCTTTGGCAGGTCTGATTGGAATTCGCTTACGTTTCCAAATCCTCTCTAGATATGGCCCTGGCAGTCCTCTGGAAATTCTGATTCGAATTCCACGAACTATAACTTAGAATCCAATGTAATTCTTAAAAGGCGGAATTGGACTCTGAAATCCCAGAAGGTTACCAGGGCCAGCGAGAACTATTGAGTTTGTAAGGAAATTCAATATAATTTTCAGTATGACAAGGATTCCCTCAGGATTGCCAGGGCCAGCGAGAACTATTGAATTGGAGAGGAATTTCAACTTTACTTTCCAGTGCTCGAACAAATTCTGAATCGCGGCGGAATTGGACTCAGATGTGCCAGAAGATGCCAGGGCCAAGGAGACATTTCGAATTGGAAAGGGATTTGCGATTGGATTTCCAGAGTTAGAAAGGATTATGACAAGTAGATAAATCAGGAATCCGAAGTGCCAGAAAATTGCCACAGCCAGCGAGAACTTTTGAGTTGGAGAAGGAATTGGCATTTTCATTTCCAAATCTCCAGAGTGAAAAGGGATCCTGAATCGCGGCAGAGTTGGACTCAGAATTGCCATGGGATTACCAGGGCCAGCGAGAGCTATTGAGTTGGAGGGGTATGTGCAATACAAGTTCCAGAGTTAGAAAGGATTTCGAATCGCGGCGTAACAATTCAGATTCGCCCGAGGAGTGCCAGGGCCAGGACGTACTATGGAGCATTTGAAGAATTGCGCAGGACTCTCAATTCTGGTTAGACGAATTCGAATCAGAATTGCCACATAATTGCCCGGACCCCTCGTAAAAAGGATTTTGCATAACAAGTTCAAATCACATCCGCCAAAGCATTATTGGGTTCAATGTGAATTAGTGGATTGGATAAGAATGTTCGACTGATTTGTTCGAGCTCGACAGGATTTAGAATCGCGGCGGGATTGAAATCCGACTTGCCAAACGATGGCTGGGTCCTGCGAGAAATCCGGAGTTGGAGAGGAACTTAAAATTGGAATCCCGCCGCGAATCATAATCTTTTCTACTTCAGGAAATTCAATCACACATCCCCATCCAAATCGAACATTCTCCCTGGCCCAGGCAATCCTCGGGCGAGTCTGATTCCAATTCCGCCGCGATTCGAAATCTTAACTCCGGAAATGAAATTACCAATTCCCCTCCAACTCAATACACATTCCTGGCCATGGCAATCCTCGGGCGAGTCAGATTCAAATTCCGCCGCGATTCAAAATCCTAACTCTGGGAAGTCAATTGCAATTCCTTTCCAACTCAACAGTTCTTCCTGGCCATGGCAATCTTCGGGCGAGTCTGCTTCTAAATCCGTCGCGATTTAAAATCCTTTCTGATTCTGAACATTCACATACAAACTCCTCTCCAACATAATATTCCTTACTGACCCTGGCAATCATCGGGCGAGTCTGATTCCGTTTCCGCCGCGATACACAGTCCTCTCCAACTCTGGAAAATGACCTTGAAAACCCCTCTCCGACTCAACATTTCTCTCTGACCCATGCCATCGTCTGGCAAATCTGATTCCGATTCCGCCTCGATCGATTCAAAATCCTTGCGAAGTCTGGATGGACATTCAATTACCCACTCCTCTCCAACTCTATCGTTCTTTCTGCTCCCGGTAATCCTGTGGCAAATCTGATCCGAAATCCTCTGCGATTCCAGCTCCTTTCTAAGTTTGGAATTCCTATCCAACTCAATCATATTTCTCTGTGGCCCTGGCAATCCTCTGGCAAGCCTGACTCGATGTTCTTGTTCTACGATTCGGAATATAACTCTGGAAATTGACTTGCAATCCATCTCCAACTCAAGTCCTCTCTGGTACGTAGGTTCGATCCATAATCGCATTCTTGCTGCGCGCGGACCTGCAGTAGTCGCAAATATTGCTGTATTTGCCTATAGCGCGCGTTACAGCAAATAATTCCAAAACCAATTAACGCTGCACTGCAACGCATTTGTTTCATGGTGGACGGGGTCGGAGGATTGCGACAGATCGGCAAATGCATCGGCAACGTCGGCAAGGAGAACTCGGGCTCCACATCAAGCCGCATCACCGATGCGGCGCCATCCTCCGACACCCTTCTGCTCGGACCCCAGCTGGGAGGCCTCGACAAACCCTCGGAGGCCCGCGTGGACCAGCGCTGGAGTTATCCTGCTCCCTGGCGCGGAGGCGCCGTGAGGGGGGCTCCAGCGCAGATCCAGGAACTTCGCGCGGACCTCCAGAAGCTCACCCTTGTGCATCTTGCCGTAAGTCGGGCGTGCCCCCCTACGGGCGGACTGGGGGCGAGAAATTAAACGTAGCCAACAACATACACAAGAGATACTCAAACATACTCAGAAACATATTCCTCGTACTATATTGTTTGAGAGTTTCTGAATATCCCCCTTGTAGAAGGACACGCCCGACTTGAAGAATCGTGCCCTCTGTTCGATGCCTGGAGAGACCAGGGGAGGAAGTACAGGAAGGGCATCGTCGCCCCTGCCCACTGCAGGTACGCGGCTGGCGTCGGCGGGGCGAGGGCCGGAGGAGCACCGGCTGGAACAACGGCGGCGCTCCCGCCTGGCCTCAAGTCGGGCCTGTCCCTCTACAGCAGTTGTATTCAAAAACCGTGAGCAAATAGTCGGGGGACGCTTTTTTGTATCTTTTTTTGTGGGGATCCTTTTGGAATAGTTGTAGACTTTTTCCTTTATTTTTTCGTCCAGAATCCGCCTGTAGGGGGACGCGCCCGACCTAAATAAGCCTGGCCCAAGCCCACTCAAACTGGGCCTTGCCGTCGCTCGGACGTCCATTTCCCGTGCACTTTTCGGTTTTGTGCGTGTTTTTTTTGCTCGATGGTCCAGGATGGTCCTCGAAGGTTCTCGCCGAGAAAAAATGCACACGTCCGAGCGATGCCAAGGGGCCCTGGCCCTTCCGGCATCCCACGGTCCGTCTTGGCGGCTCCAGCCGTGGCGACGCGAGGCCTCCGGGAGCTCCGACACCCACGCGCTGCGGCAGCGCTCGCGCCGTGGGAAGATCACGGTGGGTTGCCTTGGCCGAGCTCCTGGCCTCCGGGGGCCCTGGGAGTCGCCATCGCTCGGACGTCCATTCCCTGTTTTTTTTGCGGTTTCGTGCGTGGCTTCTTCGCCAAATGATCCAGGATGCTCCTCGATGGTCCTCGCCCAAGGCAAAATGCACACGTCCGAGCGATGCCAAGAGCTTTGGCCTCAAGGGGCCCCGGGCCCTGGGAATATGCCAACAGAACAAAGCATGAAAAGACGGGCCCGTGGGAAGGGGCCACATCGCCCAGACCTGTACCGACGTGCTCTCCTGCCAAAATTTCGGGGCGGATCCGGCCGTGGCGACGAGGGCGCTTCAGGAGGCCCCAACAAGGCCCAAACACCCCCTGCGATCTGAGACCCGACGTTGCGAACAAATATTGCAACATCGCGAACAATCGTTCAGAACACTAAACCTCATCTTTCTGCTGCGAATTTCGAGCCGGATCGACCCGTGGTCCCAAGGCCCGCAACTGTGCGAAAACGCCCGGTGTGAAAATTGGCAACCCCCGGATCTCAGGGAGGCTGTTTTCTTTAGACCCAGGAAAGTTTAGTGGCATGGCATGTCCCCCCCCCCCCCCGCTGAGGCCTTGCCAAGCAGCGCTGGGTCGAAAACGGACTTGCGTGAAGCCACGCCGTCCCCCTCCCTCTCCCTCCGTGTAAGTAAACTTTCCGGAGTCCAAATAAAATGCCAACAACGCCAGGATCTCAGGGTCAGGGAATCCAGGGACAATACATGACATACTCATGAACTTCAGGCGGTCCGCACTGATTTCTCGGATCTGGCGCTGGACCCCCTTCCTGGCGCGCGATGCGCGCCAAGGGCGGCGCCAGAAGCGCCGCCAGGGGGCTCCAGCGCCGATCCAACGCCAGCGGGGGCTCCAGCTCCGGGGACCGTCGAAAGTTTGTGTTTCTGCCATGTCTGTAGAAGGCAGGCAATACACCCCCATACGAATCACTCCGACAAGCGAAGCCGTTTGTAAACGCCAAGTGTTAGGTCGGGCCTGTCCCCCTACAGGGGGATTTTCGACGATTAAAAAAAAAAGTAAAGCAAATACTCAAAAATTGTTAAACAATGCTAGAAACATCGTCCCCGGACTTTTGTTTTGTGTGACTATTTTTGAATGTTCCCCCTGTAGAGGGACAGGCCCAACTTAATACTAGTCATTCCGACAAGCGAAGCCGTTTGTAAACGCCAAGTGTCGGGGTCTGGGTGGGTGCCCTTCCCTTCAATATTTTTCCCTCGAGGGGACGGTTAAGTCGGGCGCGTCCCTCTGCAGGAGGAAAACTCACATATGGTCCAAACATAGTCTGGGAACTATTCGTCGAGTATTTTCTGACCCTTCGGGAATCTTTTTCAAGCATGCTCTTATCTTTCGTCGAAGATCCCCCCCTGTAGGGGGGCACGCCCGACTCGAGGGAACGGCCGCCGCTGCCTCTCACCCTGGCCCCCCTCCGACGAGGAGCCAGCCCGCCAGGCTCGCCACCCCGCCGCCGAGGCAGAGGCCGCTCCACGCGGCGGGCGCCCCGCGGGCGCCCGCGGCGCGCTGCATCGCCAGGTCGGCGGCCTCGGCGACCGCGAGCGACGCGAAGGCCGGGCCGGAGGAGAAAAGGAGGGGGGGTCGTACAGGCCCAGGCGCCCCTCGCGTCGTGGCGAACTCATGGCGGAGAAGGTGTTTCGCTGGGGGGGGGGGGGCCCTTGCAAGGCCTCCGGGCCGTCAAGGAACGGGCTCGGGCTGACAGGCCAGTCCGGGGACGACGTCAAGAAGAATAGTGGACCCCAGGGTCGGACGGGGGGGGCGGGGTACAGTTGATAGATAGACGCCTGCCACATGGGGTTCGAGCAGATGGGGTCAGAAGGACGCATCGCATCGCCGATGCATCATTTATTGACGACGTCAAAGTGGAGAAAATCGGGCTCCACATCGAGCCGCATCGCCGGTGCATCGGCAATGCAGCGCAATCCTCCGACCCCATCTGCTGGGATCCCAGTTGTGCGGCCTATAGAAAAGAAAGGGGGGTTACAATGGATGAACCTTGGGATCATCCTGAGATCCGACGTTGAGAAAACATGCAAGACCGCCGAACATCGACACTGGAGCCTAATAGACCTAATATTTATGCGGCATTTCTTCCAACCCGATCGATCCGTGGTGGTCCTGGGGCCGAAACCAGCCGAGAATGACCGCTGTAAAAAAATGCAAGGCCTGGATCTCATGTTGGGCGTTGTAATTTTTCTGCACCAGGAGATTTCGCCGAAGATCAGGCCTGGGGACCATCACAGACCGATCCGGCTAGAGATATGCAGCAGAAAGACGGGGTCCCAGGCTGCGGCCGTGATAGTCTTAGATCGGGCGTGTCCCCCTACAGGTGGAGCTTGGACGGAAAATTAGAGATAGCCAAACAATATCCCAAAACAGTCCATCCTAATGAACAAATCGTCCCCAGACTACTTCTTACTCTTTGGGGATGCTCCTCCTGTGGAGGGGCACGCCCGACTTCATGACAGTGCGCCGAATCTCAGCCGATGGGATTTTGACTCGGTCCCGGCGGTTTCCCCCGATGTCGGCCTCGGGGGCCCGTGCTTCTAGGGCTCCCAACTTCGCGCTTCGCGATGCGCGATGCGCGAAGCGCGAATAACTTCGCGCTCTCGCGCCGCCCTCCCAAAGGGAGAATAGGAGGACGAGGAGGAGGGGGAGAAGGAACGAGGACCGCGAAGCGCGAATAACTTCGCGCCCTCGAGGGAGCCCTTGGTGCTTGGGCCCCTGCGGGGCCACCACAGACGGACCCGGGACAGCAAACGCACACCCCGGGGTGTGGGGCTCGGACGCTCCGGGGCCGCAGGCGGAACAGCACGTCGGAAGGGAGGCCACAGCCGGTGACTGCCCCTGGGGTTCTCGCGCCGTGCAGACATGGAAGGGGCCCCAGGACACACCAATAAATGCACACAAATCAACAGATTCACCATCTTTTCCTAGATTTTCTGGGTTTTTGTTGTCCCCCCCACTTCCCATATTTTCACATATTTTCCTGGGAATCGACGATTACTTGTGTCTGTGTTTTTTTTTCCCCCTCCTGAAACATGCCGATGGGCAACACATTTGGCACGTCTCTGCCTCTGGCGCCCCTTGCCGAGACGCGAGGGCGACAGAGAAGACTCGGGATGGAACCAAAAGAGTTCCCGGGAAGAGGTCCAGACCTCTTGGGGACCACGTTGCTACGGGCCTCCGTTGGAAGGCTTCGGATTGTGGACGGGTAGTACGGCTGGACCTAAGATACATAAAAACACCTTCCAAGGACACAAGGCCCTCCGCCGGCCAAAACTGAAGATCATTCGAGCGGGCCCTCCCCCAAGATGCACAAGAACATCCAACAAACACGAAGGACATCAGGGCACCCTCCCCGAACCGACCTCGACCTTCTACCTCGGTTCGACCGTCGCTCCCACTGGCTTCCGCAAACCTCCCGGCTATTTCGTCCGGGGCGGTCTCCCGCGCAGCGGGATCGGGCTGTGAAGTCCCGCGCCGTTCGAGGGGCTCCTCAGGGGGCCTGCTGTCCCTGACATTGCAGAAGGGCTAAAACATAGCGCCGAGACTCTGACGCCCGAGTTCCTGTCGAGGTTCTAAGCAGTTCAGACCGATCTCTAGGTGTAATAAGTCGGGCGTGTCTCCCTACAGAGGGATTTTTGATGAAAAAAACATAACATATGCAAACAAATGCCCAAACGTACTAAAAACATCGTCCCCAGACTATTTTTCACAATGTCTGAGTATTCCTCCTGTAGAGGGACAGGCCCGCCTTATCTCCAGGCCTGGACCAGAGGAGACCAGCTAGAGCACTCCCCGGGGGGGGCTGCCTGCGCGCCCGAGGCCTGTCAATTCGCGGGGGAGCTCTCGCAGCTGCTTTTTTTCGGGCGCGACTCCATGGGGGGCGAGAGAAGTGCGGGGGGAAGAAACGTGCACCTCTCGTGCCCCCTTCTGGGCCCCAGGGGGCCCCTGCAGGGTACAGAGGGTGCTCCTTCCCTCGCACCCCCCACTCATCGCCCCCCCATTTGCTCGACGCCCGGCTTCCCCAGCGACCCCCGGAGCTGGGCGGCGCCCATGCATGCAGGACGACGGCCCGCGGCAAAGACCAAAGGTGCGAGGCGGGGAGTTATCCATATTCACCGCCTGGGAACCGACGTCCTGGTACCCCAAGCGGGCGGTGGATATCGATATATTTCGGCCCCCGGGGGCCCGAATATGTCCATATCCACCGCCTGCCGAGGCTCCGAAACCTGACCCTCCAGGCGGTGGACATGGGTAAAATCCCGCCTCGGCAAAAGCAGCTGCGTGCAGCAGCTTGCGTACCCCGCCCGTCTCCCCGTCCCCATCCCCCCCTCCTCCGACCCCAGAAGATGACGACGGCCCAGAACAAGTGCGAGAGGTCCGACGGCCACCCCAGATCGGGCGGACCCCGGGCGCTCTGGCGACGTGGAACACTTCGACAAGCGCGTGCCACTGCTCGCAAAGTAGCTGCTCGCAAATGGCCTGGATCCGCCGCGGGGGATGTACGATACCTTCCTTATGTTTTTTCTCGGACGCTTGCGAATGGGAAACGTGTTTTTTTGAATCGGCGATAACCCGCGTTATCCGGGGGGGGAGGGGGCCGGCCGATACCCTAACCTTCGCGCTGTGGGCAGCCCGGTGTATGTCCGCGCCCCCCCACCCCGGACCTGCACAACCGGCAAGGTCAGGTTATCCTGGGGGGGGCGGGGGGGGAGGGGGGGGGGGGCAAGCCCGATAACCCGGGCTATCGCCAGACACTCAAAAAACATAGTCTCCAGGCACTTTGCGAGCAGTGGAGCGCGCTCGGTGAGCCATGAAGACGACACAGCGGGAGGCTCTTGGCAGGCTCTGGCCTCCAGGCTGGAGGGCTCCAAAAGGTTTTTTTTGGGGGGGAAGGGGTTTCCCAGAGAGCCCCCCCCAGGGGCCTCGGAAACTCGTCAAAACCATGGATGCGAAGCCCCCGGGGGGGACCCCTCCTGGAAAACCTCCTCCCCCCAACAAAAACCCTTTGGCACCCTCTGGTCCAGGGGTCGCCCCAGCTGGGGGCGGGCACCTGGGGGCCGTCGAGAGCCCCTGCGCTGGGCGGGCGGGACCCGCGAGCGCCAGGGTGCGGGCACGGCGGTGCCCCGAATGCATCACTGCTGAGCGGGGACCGACCGTCCCGGCAGTCCCATAGGCCTACCACGAGATGTTCCTTGAGCCCAGAAGTGTTCCAAGAACAAGGATAATGCCCTTAGAACACAGGACACCCGACGCGTTAAAACGCGACAGTCTCGGCCAGAAGTGTTCGAATCACATTTCGTGCAGACCACAGAAGGTTCTTAGCAAGGGGCCCGACCACAAGAGGCCTTCCACAAGAAACCCAACCCTGAGACCCCAGGACGCCCATGGATTTCTGGCGTCTTCCATCGCAGAAGCCATCGGAACCCAAGAAACCTGGGGCACCCTGGAGGCAAGCAATGTGTTTCTTGGTATGGGCCCCCACTGTACCGAGAGTCGCAGGCGTTCGTTCTCACGACTTGGGGGATACCACGGCACTGCCTCTAGCCGTGGGTGGCCTTGCCTCCCCCCCCCCCAAAGCTCGAATGTTCGAGCGAGGGGCGGCTGAGGCCGAGCTCGCCCGCGAGTGCGGTCGGGCCAGCGATGACCGGTGGCCTCCGACGGCAGAGCCGAAAACTTCGGCCCGGGTGTGGACAACCACGGCGACTTCCTGCCAGACCACCCCGACCCAGCCCGCAGCTCTGAACTCCGCCCGAGCTTGGGTATGGGGTTGGGGGGGGCACGGGCTTCATCTGTTTTTTTACGTCAGGTTGGTGTCGTGACGACCCCGGCGTTGGTTTCTGACTCCGCGTGGATCGTTCAACCTTGAACGATCGGCGACTGTGGATCGCTCGATCGTTCCATATAGGCCGATTCTGGGCCACTGGCGGCGTTCAACCTTGAACGCCCGCGGCGGGGTCGCCGCCGGTCGACACGACGCGAACCTACCGTACATGTCCCCCCCCCCCACTGGAAGTTGATGGCAAATCGGGGCCTTCGGGTTGGGTTGGGGGCGGCTTGGTGGGCGGTGAGGTCCGGGGCGACATCGGGCGAGCCAGCGACGCAGGCCTCCACGTCTGGGGCTGAGCTCTCAGGCCCGGGGGGCAGGCGGCTCGGGCCGCAAGGCCCGCCGCATAGTCGTCGTGGAACGTGATCGCGGCCATGGGCACCATGGCGAGCGCCGCGGAGAAGCCGCTGAGGCCGAAGATGAGGCTGCACCTGAGCGACGAATCGAGGCGGGGCATACGACAGGGGGTACCGCGAGCTTCCGCCGTGGGTTACGCGGGCCGCCGGCCTGGCACTCCGCGTGGGAGAGAGGGCGATCACGCGCAGCCTTACGCGGGGAAACTTTCGCGCCAATGTCCGCGCAATCGACCCCGTCTTCTTTCGTCGCTCACCTGATACGGATGCACTTCAGGTCAAGGCACCTGCACGGATGACCGAGGACAGATGGAGCCACGCGCCGCAGGAAAGCGAGGCGCGCGACCACCAGCATGATAAGCTGGACACATAACGCATTGAATCCTTTCATGAAGATGGCGTGTCCGTCCTCTGTGCACCCGCCATACACACTTATATCACACAGCGAAACAAAACATTCCGATGCTGGTAGGCCACGGCGGGAACAGATATCAAAAGGTACCTCTTCCATAAACTTGTGGACGCACCACCGCAGAGTCACTCCAAACGTGGCAAGCGACGTGAAAGGAACCAGGCAGAGTAGTACACGACAGCATCCAAATTGCCATCCCAGCTCCGACGATGTAAGCGTAGACAGACATCGTCGCCTCTGCTGAACAACAATCTGCGTCATCGCGCTGTATCTTTGAACAGGACTGTCTACGGACGGGTGTTGATTGGTGTTCAATATTGAATCAGTGAGCTATGAGACCCTTGACCCTTCGGCGGCGGCGTGGATGGTAATATCAATAACGCGCTTGACGCGTTGACGTGTTGGCTGATGGGATTACGTCAGTCTCTGTATCATTTTTCTGGTCGCCGCCGCAGACGCTGATTAAGACGCTTCGAATTCAAGACAGCTGGCTCTGGCGCAATGACAGGGAGGCTACCCAAATGGGGTCCGAGTAGATTAGTCGGAGGAACGCACCGAATCGCCAATACATCGGCGACGTCAGCAAGAGAACATCGGGACCCCATCGAGCCGCACCGCCGATGCATCAGCGATGCTGTGCGATCCTTTGGCCCCGTCTACCTTGTCTGGATCCCATGTGGGAGGCCTAGAACTGCAAGGCTCTCTCTCTCTCTGTCTCCGTTCTCGTCTGGTTCTCCTCCTGGTCCTCCTCTTCATCGACCCTGGAGTCAGCAGGTCCTTCGGAAGCCGTCGACCACGCCCAGGGTGAGGATGTACCTGTCGGGGGCAATCCAATGCAGCCCGACCTCCGGGCAGAGGTCCTGGCGCCAGCTCTGTCTGCGAAGGCAAAGCCCCTGCGCAGGCAAAGCCCTCTGTTATGAGCCCGCTCTGTATCGTTCGCGATAACGCCGAACCCGCTCCCCCTCCTCCTCCTCCTCCTCCTCCTCCACCTCCTCCTTCGCCTCCTCCACCTCCTCCTCCCCCTCCTACTCCTCCACCTCCCCCTCCTCCTCCTCCTCCTCCTCCCCTCCTCCTCCTCCTCCTCCTCCTCCTCCTCCTCCCCCTCCCCTGATGGTCACGTCACGTTTCGCGCCGGCAAACATTCCCAGAACGCGCCGTCGCGAGACGTGACGTGACCAGCCCCCTCCAACTCCCCCCCGCCCCGATCCCGCCCGTTGTCGCCCGTGGAGGACAACACGGTCTCTCCATCTCTGCCGTCCGTGCAAGGCCCCCCGGGCCGGTGCTTCAAAAGATGGGGATCTGAGGCATGCGGCCCCGGGCAGGTGGCGAGATCCGAAGCGTACCCCCGCCCCAACAGCCGACTCTCCTGATTCGACGTGGTGGGGGTTCGGGTTTCGCCACGTGTGCGACGCATTCCGAACCCCACTCCCGCCGCCCATCGAGTTGCCTGGACCGCTCGTCGACGAGGGTCGCTTCGAGTTGCGCTCAACAGGGGCCCCCAGGCCCCCTGCCAGGGTCCAAGCGCACAGGGCTTGCGAGCTGCGCCCTGCCGTGGACAGACGAGGAGGGCCCCCGAAAGAGCCGAAAGAGCCAAAAGAGCCCAAAGAGCCAAAAGAGCCTCGATCGTCGAGGTTCGAACACCTCGAGCCGCCGCCCCTCGGACTCGCCTCGGTCGTGTATCGGCGAGGGCAGGGCTCGGACTTCGCCGCCGAGTAGTCTTGTGGATGCCATGACAATGGACACCCTAGCAATCCTGTCGTTGAATTAGAGACGCGGCTGAACTGTGTGAAACATGTTCTGCCAATGTCGGGGATGGACAGACCTCCCTTTAGTAAAACGTGGTTTAGTGAAAACGACCTGAGGCCCAAATCTGGCGGGCGCAAGCCTGGAAAATAACGGCCACGGCGCCCTCTCGAAAACCGAAAACGGACAATTCACTAATCGACGTGTCACTGTTGGGGGTTCTGTCCACCCCCGACAATGTTTTTTTCAAACCTGTCTTTTCACAGATCCAAAGCATGTTGGAAACTTCTTTTAGACATCTGGAAATTAGGCAGCACGCCTCCTCTCCATCAATCGACTTCCACAGGAACTGCCCCAGTCGTGGATCGGCGAGGGCAGGGCGCGGACGTCGCCGCCGAGCGGTCCGTGCGGGGCCCCTGGGCGGGCACCTTCGAGGAGAGTCCGGGGCCCGAGACCTGGGGGCCCCCTGTCGGGCGAGGAAGCCCCGGGCAGTGCAAAACTTCGCCTGCCTGCCTTCGGGGCATCCTCCCTCCGGGCTTCCGTCGGGCCTGTCCCTCTGCAGGAGGAGTATTCACAATTGGCCCCCAAGAGAAAGTCTGGGGACGACTGCTTTTTTGAATATTTGTTTAGCATCTTGGGAATCTGTTTCGAACATATGTTCAACATCTCGCCCAGATTCCCCCCCCCCCCTGGTAGGGCGGACCCGCCCGACCTCCCTCTGGGCCCCATCTCTGAAGCCCCGACGGTGCACCGTCGGCAGAGGAGCCGTCATCATCAGAAGCACCCCGACGGGCGAAGCCCTCCCGCAAGCCCACCCAAAAGGGGGGGAATCGACCAGGGGCAAGGCTCTGCGGCAAACGCCCGGGCCTGTTGAGCAAACGTCGATGCGTGGATGCCCCCCCAAACCCAGACCTCCTCGCGCTGTGAAAAAATCGCGGCGGGAGATTTTTCACCATTTTCGGCCTCTGGGGGCCCTTCCCCAGCCGCGGGACCGTCAAAAAACAACTGAGGACGAAAAACTGGTCCCTGGGAAGGGGTCCAGACTTCGGGGGGTCGACGTTGTGAAAAAATCACGACGTCGGGGGTCTGGGAATGGGGACCGACTATGGGGAAACCAAAAGGCACCGCTACCGCTACCCCCCAGGACCTCTCCTGGGGTGCGTTCTGACCAAAATTTCGAAGCGCGTCCGGCGGTGGCGACGAGGGCCTCCCAGGAGCCCCCAGACAGGGGGAAACGGGCGAGGGGGTAGAGGTGTGGGCGCCTTTCCTCCTTGGAGAGGCTAGAAGCGGGTCCTGCGCGAGATGGCATCAGCGACCCTGCGCCGCGGCTTGCGCGGGCCGCCGCCGCGGCACCGCTGCGTTGGAGACAAGAGGCGCTCACGCCCGACCTTTCCGCGGGCAGCTCGCGCGCCCGCGTCGGCGCAGACGAGGCCATCGCTCCCTTTGGTCGCCCGAGTGTGGACCGAATAGAGTGGAGATCCCTGGGATTCCCAGGATTCCCTCTGGAACCTCGCAGGATCTCGGGCGATTCGTGGCACAGTCAGCCCGTGCAGCAAGGATGCGCGAGAAGGATGCAAGGGCCTTGGGGGCCAGTTCAAAGCTTTTGAGCGGGGCGCGGCCAGCGAAAGCGGCGAAGGATGGACCGAGGAGGCAAGGATGCAAGGGTACCCGTGGGAAGGTTGCCCATCCTTACTATGCGGGTTGACTGTATTCCCAAAGAGATCCCTACGGATTCCGAGGGATTCGCAGCATCCCCTCGAGATTCGCGAGGGATACCCAAGGGAGGATGGGGAGGGGCGAGAAGGGGAGGGACGACTCTACTCCCAGCCGAAAGCTTTAGTCGGGGAGAAGGCCTCCGGATCAATACACAGAACTGCGGCTAGATGAGTGCAGGCCCTGTCTGCCAGCGCCCCGCCTTGAGCAGGGACCGACCGTCCTGGCATCCCTATAGACCTACCACGACATG
>CAUYUJ010002299.1:82500-91148 GCA_963575745.1 Prorocentrum cordatum
CTACTCCTCCGCCCAGTCCTCCTTCCACTCCTCTCACAAGGAGAAAGTAAGAGGAGGCACATAGGAATTAGGGAGAACAAAAGGATTGGCGAGGGCATGAGGAGGTACGCTCGAAAACCACGACAGTTGGCATGCTTCGCAAAAACTGCTGTTTGGGAATGGCCTGGTGGGGATACTTTTTTTGGTCGGCGGCCGCTCGACAACGGTCTGGCGGTAACAACGATGCCCGGGGAAACGGAACACGGCAATTTACACGCGATGCGTGGTGTGCACATGCACTGAGCAAAATGCTCCGCATTAAGGCGAACGCACATAGGCGCCAGCCACACCGAAGTGAAGCAGACAGCAGTGCGAGTGCAACGGAGAAAGTCGCCCTGTCGGCGCCAAGGCAGGTGGGGATGCGCGAAGCGTCAAGAATTGAAAGGTCGAGTCGCGGGGTTGCGAGTTCAGCGAGGTATCGATAATCTTCTTCTCCTTGCTGCCTATGTGCCTTCTAGGGTCTCCAAATGCGATACGTCACACACATACAAGGAGACTGTGGACGCCATCGAAGAGTGGCATCAAACCAATATTCATGAGGTTGGTTCGAAACGTCAGGTCACTCCCATCTTGTTCACGGACCTAAACAGTGGCTGTCCTCAGAGGGATGACGACACTGTCGCGTTCGGGCGGGGCGTCGTCAATAATTCGTTGCAATATTTGTGTCCTGTTCTGGCAGTTAAGAAGTGAAGTTCACAAGTGTTTCCACTCACTTCGAGCACCCTGGCACGATTGTGGGCACGCACACCACCACGGATATTGATCATATCTTTGGGCCATGTGTAGTCTTGCCTGCGGTTGAGGATGTCAACGTGTTGGGGAAGGCGGCACGACGTCTTCAACTTCATGCGGGTTCCCAACCTCGGGACCATCGGCCGGTTCAAATGTCCGCGTTCGTGGTCCATGACACGGGATCCAATTCTCAGGGTCCTCGGCGACCCAACCGGGAAGCTCTTTACTGGTGTCTGCAACGTGGGTGGCGTCGTGCAGAATTCTTTGATGTACTGGAACGGCGCAGAACTCAGCACACGAACCAGGCAGAAATGTACTCGGACTGGGGGGGCGTGGATAACAGCCAGCTCATGAACATAATCAACGAGAATTTCGTGGAATGTTTTCGCCGCTCCCGATTGTACACGGAGGACAGGAGGGTTTACACGCAGCGTGTTCGGGATCTCTTATGGGAGCGTCGGCAACTTCGGAAGCAGATTACCCAGGGAAATGTTTCGCAGGAAGATTGGAGACATCCCTTGGAAATCATTCGTCGGTCTCGGAGTCTGCGGTTTACTGCAAAACGGTATTGGGAGGACATGAAAGCTCGGAGGTCGGAGGAACATTACAGTGGACATTAACTAACGCGACGAGGGGACCATTACAGTGGACATCAACTAACACGCCTTTTAGCAGAACAAAATCGAGGGCCTCGTCAACGTCGTTACCGGCGCTGCCGGCCAGCGCAACACAGTGGGCTGACAAAACGAAGAAAGGATCGGAGGAGGGGGGATGAAGTGGCACGCACGTCGGCATCGAAGAGCACAAACAGCAAGTCGCATCGCACCCTCGCCCTGTTCTTGAGAGTGGCGTTCCTTTTCATCTTGCACGTCAGGACTGGGAAAACTTCGGACCAACATTTAGAACATGAATTTCTGGAAAGCATGGCTGGCGTGGTCTTGTCCAGTAGAGGCGTTACGAGTTACTCGTCGCCCAAATTGTGTGAACAAGCGAGTGGAACCTCAGGGGCTTGGCTATGCTGACGGCTGGGACGAACATTTTCCACGGCGAACACGGGGACTGTTCCATCGTTTGCTGGTCACGTGTCGAACTAGGAATCGCACCCCATATATGTGGCACGCTGCTGACGCACGCTGTATCCCCAAACATAATTCCAAAAGCGAGTGCGAGGCCGAGAGCATCATCATGTTGTTGTGTTCTCTGGGGAAATGCCTTACGATTGGTGCCATGGCTCACTCATGGGAGGTTCCTGCTTGGGGCCACGGGGGGATCGCTCGCAGGCGCAGGGAGAATGCAATAGTGATTCAGGCTTGTGGGTCCTATCGGCTTCACTCCCTTGGGATGTCCCATCTGCTTCGCTGCCACGACGCCACGAATGCTTTTTACAGCGTCGCTCATTCCACGCTCGAGGGTGCAATCCAGGCCCTCTTCAACCCAGCGGACTGGCCATTTGGACGGGACAGGGTGTTCAACAACGGATTTCTGCTTCAAGATTGTACGGGTACATTCTGGATCAAACCCAGGGAGGGCGTATGTCCAGGAGATGTGGCTGGTCCTGTGTTGTTCATGTGGTCTTATACCGATCCGATTCGACAGCATCTTGAATTGTGTTTTTCCAAGGCGGATTTGGACGTTTTCCTGAAGGCCGAAATCCCTGTCACTCACGAGTGGCACAACATTGGCACCACAAGCTCCGTTGACGACATCTCCAGTAAAACATTGGAGGTTGGAGCCGGGTCGATGTATCAGGCTCTTCAGGCGGGTCGTGAACTGCAACATCGACTTCTTACACTTGGTATGCGAGTCAGTGAGGCTACACAGAACGAAAGCAAGCAAGATCATCTAGCCTTCTTGTTTGGTATTGGGTCGTACGGTGTCCAACGCATCTTCACGTCGTCCGACTCCGCCGTGGCCGGCAAAACGTTACATAACCTTCGGTACCTCGGAACTCGAGGTCGGTTAGCTTGGCACTGGGGCCAGAGTTAGAATGCCGTCTACAAGCCATGAAAATTGGATGGAGCAGCCTTGTTCGTTTTTGGGACGTATCCGGAGCCTGGAAGCTGAAAGTGACGAACCTCAATGGGTACATCATTAATGCTGGTCCGAGCGGTTTGGAATGTTTTACGGCGGACAAGAGACCGATTCTTAGTAAATATTTCCATGCCTTGGACTCCTGCGTAACTAAACGCATGAGGATTTTACTACAAAGGAGGGCGACATCATGGGAAGGAGCACACGCACGCACGCTTGCTAACCATCAGCTCTATCGTAAACTCGGCACCGGCAACTTCTATGTGGAGATCCGGATCCGGCGCCTCAAGTGGTTACAGCACGTTGTATCTCATCCAGACGAGTCAGTTCAACTTCTATCGTGTGTGTGTGTGTTGGGAGGTTCTGGGAAGGGGGAGAGATGTTCGACGAGGGTGGAAGGGTGGTGCCTACCGCAAATCACTGGGCACTGCAGTGGCCACCGGCTGTCGATGCTCTTCGTGTCTGGGAATCTGGGGAGGACTCTCTCTCTCGCTGCCCAGGGAGTTCCGCAACGACTCCCTGCGTTTGCACCCCACGGAGTGGCGATCCCATGGTCTGCCTCACGGAGGGCAGGAGTCCAAGGACTCCCACGAGGGCGCGGGTCAGTTCGTGTGCGCAGCACTTCGGGCAGATGGCTCCGTGTGCGGGGCTGTGTGGGGTATCCGTCAGCAGTTGCAGTCCCACCTTGCTTCCACAGTTGGGGGAACGCGTGGCGTGCTTCATTTGGGAAGGGTGGCTACGCCTACAAATGTGTGCGTGTTGTGCAGAGCTGTGTTTCATGATCGCAAGACGGCGCAAACTCATGTGTTGGCGTATATTCACCGGGGCCATCGTCCAAGAGATCGCACGCGGTTCGGGAGTGAGATTGTTCATCCAGGGACGCTGTTTTGCAAGATCTGCCAAACATCTTGTGACTGTTTTCATATATTTTCTGGGTTTTTGTCTTCCCCCCCACTTCCCAGATGTTCCCATACTTTCTTGGGAATCGACGATGAATTGTGTCTGTGTGTTTCTTCCCCTCCTGATCTCCTTAGACTTGCAGGGGGCCATTTCCGTACCCGAGGGCCCTCAGGAGGAGGACGCGCGGTGGCAAAGCGTCAGGCAGGAGGCGCCCGCGGCCGGGAGTCTTCACGAGCTCCAGGCGAGCCCGCTCGAGCTGCCCACCGGTTGTCCCCAATCCGTGCTTGCACTGAAGGGGTCCTGGCAGAAATTGGAAGATTCGGCGAAAACTTCCCGCCGATGTTGGTGGCAAGCTGGGTTCCCGGGTTCCTGGTTCCGGGTTCCCGGGTTCCGGGTTATTGGTTTCGGGCACATTTCGGTGGGTTGGGTTCGGTAGGCGAAAACCATCCACTGATTGGGTTTTCCATTAATGTAATCGTGAAGGAGGCGGGCAAATTCCTCCCCCAGGTTCAGATCATCGCAGAGCTTCCGCGCCACGCCGCGGGGGGGTCGGCAACCACGAGCAAGGCCCCGAGGGGGAACATGGCGAGGCAACTCGCGTGTGATTCACAAGAAGAATCGATCCTCGCTGCAGCAGATAGTGTGCTGCCTCTGCTTCGTACCTGAGTGTTGTATGCCTGATGTGGTCCACAGGTGGTGTGTCATGATGCCTGAAGTGATCCAGAGGGAGTGAGCACTGCAGCGGAGCCGAGATGTTTCTCGCCCCCTTCCCCTCCACTTCTTCCCCCCCTCCTCGCTTCCTCCCCCCCCTCTCCCAGAGGTCGGCCAGCGAGTCGCCTTGCAACAGCGCCGGCCCTCCGGGAAGGCATCGGCCGGCATTCATCAAAGTGCGATTCCAGCATTCATCAGAGTTCCGCTCCTCTCATCAAATGCGAAGCCTGCAGAGGCCTGACCTTCACGTTAGAGCCAGCCATAGTTCCAGAGACCTGCGCAGAATTGTTCAGCGAACTTGAATGGCGCCTGTGAAAAGGAGGAGGAGGAGGAGGAGGAGGATGTTGGGGGGAGGCGGAGGGGGAGGCGGAGGGGAGGAGGAACAAGGAGGCGTGGAGGCCCTGCCTCAAGGGCGTGCGGAGTCCTGCGGGCCTTCCTGTGGCACAGCTCGGAGCACTCGCCCTGCCCGCCCCTCGGCAAACGCGCAAGAGCAGGGCTCGACCCAAGCAGTCTTTTCCAGCATCGTCTCGTGTTCGGTGTCCCTCGTCTTGTCTTCGTCCCGCCTCGGCTGCAAAACGAAATCGGCACGAAAACGGCACACAATATCGTCCAAACATCCTGTATAGAAGAAGAAGAACAAGACGGACAAACAAACGCTATCAACATAAACAGTTGGCGCTCCGCGCGGATTTCTTGGATCGGTGCTGGACCCCCTCCATGGCGTGCGGAGCGCGCCAGGGGCGGCGCCGGAGGCGCCGCCGGGGGGCCCCAGAGCGGATCCACTAAATCCGCGCGGAGCGCCAAAATTTTATGTTTATGGCGTTGGTTCCTTCTTCGACTGTAGGCCGAGACCCCTGCGCAAGGGTGACCCCGAGGCAAGAGTAACCCCAGATGGCCGAGGAAGAGGGGGAGGGGGAGGGAGGCGCGCACGAAGCACGCCACACCACCACCAAACAGGGGGGGGGGCGAGGGAGGGGAAGGAGGAGGAGGGACGAGTTTCTGTTCCCCGCCGAGAGCTTGGGGGGGGGAGCATCATCAAAGGCCCTCTCTCGCCATCGCCCGGACGTCCATTCCCTGTGTTTTTGTTCGGTTTCGTGCGTGGCTTTTTTCGCCACATGCTCCAGGGTGCTCCTCGATGGCCCTCGCCGAAGGAAAAACTGCACACGTCCGAGCGATGCCAAGCTCTGGGAGCGACCTCTTGGTGCCCGGCCTGCCGAGACGGCCGCGTGCGATGCGGCAGCGGCGGCCCTGCCCGCCTGCGCTCGGCCCCTCGCGCGCCCCCCCGGCAGCCGCGCACCCAGAGGTCTCGCCAGCGCGTCACTCTTGCGCGTAGCCGACTCTCCTGCCCCTGCCCCTCCTCCTCCTCCTTCTCCTCGTCCTCTTCTTCTTCTTCTTCTTATTATTATTATTATTTTTATTATTAGTATGATTATCCTTTTTCTTCTTCTTCATCTTCTTCTTCTTCTCCTGCTTTTTCTTCTACCGCTGCTCTCGTGCTTTGCCCTGCTTTGCCCCTAGGGTGCGGCCCTCCTCGGCCGGGCCAGGGCAAAACGGGGGCCCTAGAGATCGCACGGCTTCCCCTGACAGCCTCGCGTATGAGACGTCACCCTGAATCATTATTTGACGGCCCAGGGGTCTGAGAAGGTCCGCCTGAGGCTGAACATACGCAACTGCACATTTCGCCGCGATGTTTTCCCTACGCCCCAACATGAACAGATGAGCAGGAGGAGGCGGAGGGGTGAGAAGGAAACGTGCCGAAACCTCCACAATGAATTGTCATGGATAATTAGCCGGCCAGGGCGGCAGCGAGACGGCAGCGGCGGTTCATGTGGAATGGCAGTCATGGAGAACACAGGGCAACTGTTTCTCTGAAAAAACAGATGCAGCCGATCAGAAGATGTTGCAGAGGACGATCGGTATAAAGACTACGAGCGGACCCGCGACCCAATACATCAATCATCGCCCAGGGCGCTGTTGCGTGACGGCCCCCCTAGGCGTTTCTGACTCGTTTCTGAATCGACATCCTACGGTTGCCAGAACGGGACTTGGAAGCATAGGCTTCACCAGGCGGGCTGCATGTTCCCAACTCGCTTGGACTGGCTGCCTGGGCCTCTCGTAGCGCGCCGTCTGTGCAGTGCACGGACAGGCAGCTCCTGGACCATAGAAGACACTCAAGAACAGTCTGCATGAACATACGCTTTCGCAGGCCCTCGCGGACTTCTTGGATCGGCGCTGGACCCCCACGCTGGCGCGCCGAGCGCGCCAAGGGGGACCAGCGCCCATCCGAGACGTCCACGCGGACCGCCACCCACTGACTTTAAGTCGGGCGTGTCCTCCTACAGGCGGATTTGGGGCGAACCAACAAAGATACACCCAAACATACCCCCAAAATGATCACAAGTACTACAAAAATCGCCCGCCGACTATTTTTTGATTATTTTTGAACATTTCCCCTGCGGAGGGACAACAGGCCCGACTTAATGTTAAGTCGGGCCATGTTTAAACATGTGTTTTGTATATTTTTAATTGTTGGCCCAGAATACGCCTGTAGGGTTATGTTGCTCGCTGCTCCCATCGTACTCAAAGACCACATCCCAGAAATAATTTCGAACACCCGGCAAGGTGTCGAAAGAGTGTCGGACGAGTGTCTTCCAGTGCCCGATACGTGAATCCCCTTGAGTATTGGGGTATTTCTCTGGTGTTCGAAAATATTTCTGGTGATTCAGGCCAAAGTGGGTTGGAGCATCATAACTGCATGGGGACAGGCCCGACCTCAACTTAACACCAACTGGCTGCCGCTGCCAACCTCTCCCCCTGGGCTGCGAACCGCCCCGGGCCCCCGCCCCGAGGACGGACACGATGTCGTCGCCGTGGTGCTCGCAGCTCGTGCTCATGGTGATCATGCCGAAGATGTCCTCCTGGGCGGCTGGGGCGGAGGGGGAGGAGGAGATGGAGGAGGAGGAGGAGGAGAAGGAGGAGGAGGAGGGGGAGGAGGGAGGGAGGAGGGAGGGAGGAGGGAGGAGGGAGGGGGGAGGAGGGAGGAGGAGGAGGAGGAGGAGGAGGAGGAGGAGGAGGAGGAGGAGGAGGAGGAGGAGAGGAGAAGGAGAAGGAGGAGGAGCAGGAGGAGGAGGAGGGAATATCCGTGGGGGCCAGCGGACTTGTACATTCCTCTCGAATAGGGCCTCTCCAATAGACCAGCCTTCTGGCCCGAGCTGTTGCGCTCGCTGGCACTGGAGCGCCCAGGAGCGGCGCCCCCGGCGGCGACGACGACGGCGGCGGCGACGACAGCAGACGGCGACGACGACGTGTCTGCGTTCGGTTGCGCGTTCGACCGTGGGCCCCTTGTTGCCCATCGCTCCTGGGACGTCTTCGGCGGTCTTGGGACGGTTGTCGGCGGTCTCCCGAGGCTCTTCGGCGCTCGTCTTCGGTGCCCGGCGCTCCTCAGCGGTCCTCGGGGCCCATGGCCGAAGACCCAACACTCGTCGGCGGCGCGCACAAGGGGGGCCGGGGGAGGGGGGAAAGCTTCTTGGAAGGAGGCCGCTTCTGAGAAGGCGCCGGCCCTACATCTATAGACAAGTCCTGCGAATCCTAAGGAGCAGGGGTGCTTCTGAGAAGCCTCCCCGCCTCCCCCTCCCCCCCAGGGGAGATCAAGAGATACCGATACCGCCACTCCCTGGACCTCTCCTGGGGTGCGTTCGTTCTGACCAGAATTTTCGAGGCGAATCCAGCGGTGGGGACGAGAGCCTCCCAGCAGGCCCCAAGAAGGGGCAAGCGGGGCGAGGGCAGCGGTATGAGTGCCTTTCCCTCCTCTGACCCGCTGCGCGTGGCCGAACCGAGCCCGCACCCGCGACACATCGCCGATAGGGATCGGCGAGGGGCCCCCCCCTCCCCCTGATTGCCCCCCCCCGACGTCGTGATTTTTTCGCAGCGTCGACCCTCCCAGAAGTCTGGACCCCTTCCCCGGGACCAGTATTCGTCCTGAGTCGGTTTTGACGGCCCCGAGGCCCGGGAAGGGCCCCCGGAGGCCGACAGTGGTGCAAAACCTCCCGCCGCGATTTTGTTCACAGCGCGAGGAGGCCTGGGCTGGGCGTGGCAAGACTTCGGTCGAGGCCCGACGGCGGCTTGCGGCTGCTCCTGGCCGGCGCCCGCGCCCGCGCTGCCCGCGCCGTGGGCGCCGCAGGCGGGCGCGCCTCGGCGGGGCCGGCCGCGGCTCTGCCTCCTCCCCCCTCCTCCTC
>CAUYUJ010002300.1:2500-91145 GCA_963575745.1 Prorocentrum cordatum
GCTCTCCAAGCTCTGGGGGGCCATTCGAGAACTGGATGATAATGTGATAGTTGCCACCATGTTTCCCACTCGGCCTGCAGTGCCCGCATCTGTTCTCGCGAAGTGGCTCGCCTAAGCGTGGAATGTTCCATGCATGCAGGTTGCCAGGGCGTGCGCAAGGCCGAGAACGAGTACAAAGCGGACGCGCCATTGGTCGAGTGTTTCTCGATCCATCGATGCCATTCAATCTCTTTGGATTTGGCAACTCTGTTGGCCTCGGCATCGGCCGTTTGTCTCGACCAGAGTTTGCACGACTGGCGTTGGCAAAGGTCGCGCCTTCCACACCAATCGCGACCAAGCCCAGCTCCGCCTTCCACAACAGTCGCGACCAAGCCCAGCTCCTCCTCCTTTTCATCCTCTTCCTCCTCCTCCTCCTCCTCCTCCTCCTCCTCCTCCTCCTCCTCCTCCTCCTCCTCCTCCTCCTCCTCCTCCTCCCCTCCTCCTCCTCCTCCTCCTCCTCCTCCTCCTCCTCCTCCTCCTCCCTCCCCTCCTCCCCCCTCCCCTACCTCCTCATCGTCTCGTCATCGTCCTCCTCGTCCTCCTCGTCCTCCTCGTCTCACTCGTCCTCGTCTCATCTCCTCTTCTCTTCCCTCCTCCTCTCTCGTCTCCCCCTCCTCTCGTCCTCCTCCTCCTCCTCTCTCTCCCCTCCTCCTCCTCCTCCCTCTCCTCTTCCTCTCCTCCTCCTCCCTCCCCCCTCCTCTCCCCCCTCCCCCTCCCCCTCCCCATCCTCCCCTATCCTCCTCCTCCTCCTCCTCGTCCTCCTCCTCCTCGTCCTCCTCCTCCTCCTCCTCCTCGTCCTCCTCCTCCTCCGCCTCCTCCTCTAGCGCTGGTTAGCGCGACGACGGCGGCATTTTCGGGTTTCACCTTGGCTTGGTTTGCGAGCATGGCGCTGTGTCACTTGGTCCGATGCTGGGGCGCAAGAAAGTAAAAAAACACAATTCAAACATTTAATGAACGTGGCATTTTTATTCGGAGGATTCGAGAACAAACAAGACACCGTCAAAGACCAAAAACGTTTGCACGGCTTGTTATATGTAAACGCGCCATTTGTTCTCATAGTTATGTTGCAATGTTGCGACATGTTCGATGTTGCACGGGTGCCGCGCTGTTCGACCGTGGTTTAAACGCTTGAATGAGAATGCAAAAGAACTGTAGTACCGATGCTAATTAATACAATAGTATTGCGGCATGCTCACCAAACCGCGTGGTAGAGCTTCCGAACCCTCACGGTCAGAACCATTAGAGGAACGGGGCGTTCTCGTGCTGGAGCACATTTGAAACACACAACATACATTACCATTTTTGGCACCACATTCACAACAAAACGAACGCACCGGTTGATAATTTACGAAGACTCTGGATGTGCAAATGATTCCGGTATCAATAATTTACTGCGCTGTGCGCGCGACCCCTCGGGCTTACGATGATGCTACTTTGGCGACATTTCTGGTCAATCTTCAATATTCAAGCTGCTTTGTCCTGTACTCGTTGGTTTGGTTTTCGGTTTGTTCAACCATGTACGGTTTGTCCTTGCGAATGATCTACTGCAGCGTGCTGTACCGCGGCGTGCACGTACGATAAGGCCCGATCTGCACGGACACGCGCGCTTGGTAAACGCAATTCACATCATATTGCATTCGCGACAGAAGAATGGTGGCGGCTTGACGCCAAATCTTTGAGGAAGCCGACGGAAGTATTCTGGATACAAACGTCAAGCGCCTACTCGCACGCATTAACATCCCTGTGTCGCCTGCGGATCCCCTCAACTTAGATCTTGCAATTCCAAGACTTACTGTGCATTGAGAGATTCCGCTGTTTTGCGGCGTGACTATTGTCAGCCCCATTACAAGGAATGGACAAAACAAATGAGACTAAACAGAAAAACGACGGGAACTACCACGAAGTATGGGGGAGTGGATTGGGATCTCTACTATGCTTGGGCTCAGAAATCTGTGGCCGACGGGGAGCCCAACATATACAAATGTTGTCCCAACCCTCCTTGGTTGGGTATCCGTTTTGAATAGAACACTGCGGTCTCCAGTCCTCTTCCTCCTCCTCCTCTTCCTCTTCCCGCCTCCCGCTTCCGTCTTGTCTCCTCTTGCCTTGCGCGTGCCTCGCGTGTGTGTGTGTGTGTGTGTGTGTGTGTGTGTTTGTGTGTGTGTGTGTGTGTGTGTGTGTGTGTGTGCGTGTGCATGGCTGCGATATTTCTTGTGTGTGCATCTGGCCAAAGGGACTGCATCTGCGACACTGTCACCACTTTCGCGGGCTGCTGGTGGGTCCTGCGGAAGGAGACACCGCAAGGATCTGACAAAGACCTCGCCGTCCATGGGGGGTTGCGATCTGCGACACTGTCACCATTTTCGAAGGCTGCTGGCGGGTCCTGCGGAGTGAGGCACCGCGGGGATCTGAGCAAGACCCCGCCGTCCCATAGGGGCTGCGATCTGCGACACTGTCGCCACTTTCGAGGTCTGCTGGTGGGACCTGCGGAGTGAGGCACCGCAGGGATCTGAGCGAGACCTCGCCGTCCCTGGAGGGCTGCGATCTGCGACACTGTCACCACTTTCGAGGGCTGCTGGTGGGACCTGCGGAGTGAAGCACCGCGGGGATCTGAGCGAGACCTCGCCGTCCCATGGGGGCTGCGATCTGCGACACTGTCGCCACTTTCGAGGGCTGTTGGTGGGTCCTGCGGAGTGAGGCGCCGCGGGGATCTGAGCGAGACCTCGCCGCCCCTGGGGCCACGAAAAGCTACATCGGGGCCACGAGAGTGCTACGGAAGGCGACCGCGGGGCCACGTACGGCATCGAGTGCCTCAAATAGTGGGGCCACGAAAGGCATCGAGGAGGCCACGAAAGCAGCGGCGTGGCGAAAGCAGCGGCGTGGCCTTCAAATCCGACCGCCGTATCGCGAGAGGCAGTGAGGGGCATCGGAACGGGCGAACAGCGACGAGGGGCGACTCCGGGCCTTACCAGGCGGGTCAGGCGGGCGGACCCTGACGTGCGGGTCGAGCGGGTGGGTCGCGAATACGCGAGCGCTGCCTAATTCGCCAGGACGTCTCGGGCGAGAGCGCGATTCACCAGTAAACTGTAAACAAGTCCAAAGCGAGAGCGCAATTCCTGAATGGCGAGAGCGAGGCGCCTTGGTAAAGTGCAGGGCGAGAGCGCGATTTTTTCGTAAACTGCGAGGAAGTGTCAAGCGGGAGCGGGGGGTCCAGTTGAACATTATTAATTCTAAAGAATAATTATTGTTGGGACCCCTGGTGCACGGCCCCCCTGCGCCGCCTAGGCCGCAGCTACATTTTCATCATTTTCGTGAGGAAGCCTCAGGTAATTCGATGTGATCAAGATCCGGTTGTTTTGTTCCCCCCCGCTTTCCCTTGCAAAAAACACTATAAAATGACATTTCTTGTTCTAATATAATCAAATTTCAAGAATCCCTTGCAAAAAATAAGGTAAAGTGGACATTCGCGCGCGCAAGACGAAATCCTTCCAAAAGCTTAGTGTTCGGAGCGATTTTAACATAAAAACATCAAAAAAACCAATGGTTTTTCAACAAAAAAATGTCAAAATCTCATCCCGCGCGCTCTTGCGGATTCGTAGGAAAACCAACACTTTTTAAACATTTCTGTCAAACGGGCTTTTGCGAGCAACTTTTTCGAACTTCTGCGACAACGGTTGCGCACCTGCCAGGGCCATCATCCCTGTCAAATAATACCATCCGCGCATGTGCCCAGCATGGCACAATTGCACCATGCTGGGCACATGCGCGCCCCGAATAAGTGACCAAGTTCTGTGGGTGTGTACCCCACGCCAGTGTAGTAGCCACGGTCGTCCGCACGCCACGAAGTGAAGTGTCCCAACGTCATAGGGCGGGAAGCTGGGTTTGGGTGGTCGCGAAGAGTCGTTTGGATATTTGGTAGAGCTTGTAATGCCCCCCCACGAAGTGGGGGTATTGCCTGGTGTCGTATGAAAACCCTGGCACTGGGGAGAACACCACGCGTTCGGGTAAAATGATTGTGGTTGTTGTTGTTGTTGTTGTTGTTGTTGTTGTTGTAGTTCGGGGGCCGGGGGTCCAGTTGGAGCCTCACGACGATCCACGGTGAAAAAGGGTGCGAGGCCCGGGAGGGGTAATTCGATTCAAAAAGTAACATGTGTGCCGGAGGGGGAGTCAAACAATAATTATTCTTCAATTCGTCGAATTCAACAATAATCAGTTCAAGACTGTTCGCTCTTATTTGCATAAACATGCACTTTTTACGGTTTCTTGGACCTGAGCTGGACCCCTTCTCCCCGGCGCGCGGAACGCGCCAGGGGCGGCGCTGGAGGCGCCGTCAGGGGGCGCGCAGCGCGGATCCGAGAGATCGCGCGGAGCGCCCAAAGTTCATGCTTATGGCGTTTTGCCTTCTTCGGCGATCGGCAAAGCATCGAATCGAGTGAGAAAACGACGACCAGCTCGACGTGGAAACCCAGCTGCTCCGACAGCGACGACGCAGCGCCTTTTCCGCGCCGGCTTCGGAGGTACAATGCCGAAACTCCGCCGCCCGGGGCACCTGTACGGGCACCTGCACTGAGGTGTGGCCCAAGCGCTCCTCGGAGGTTTGGACACGTGCACCAACACCAACACGGGGGGGGTTTGCCTCCACCAGGGGAAGATGATCCTACAGTGCGGGCCCATGCCAACAAACACCCTGCTTGCCTCCAGGGTGCCCTGGGTTTTTTGAGTTGCGATGGATTTGCAATGAACAGCGTGACGTTCCCACACCAAGAATCGATGGACTTCCTGGGGTCTCAGGGTTGGGTTTTTTGTGGAAGGCTTCTTGTGGTCGGGCCCCTACTGACGATGTTGGTGTTAGTGGTAATCTTGCAGTCACCGAAAGAAACACGAATATTACCGACATCGCCAAGATCAGGATCATCTTCACTCGGTGGGGGCGCACCGCCGACATTGGTGCTGGTGTCAACCTCTAGGCCTCCGAGCTCCTACCAGGTATGCGCGAGACCGTGTATCAAAATTCTGCACCGCGCCTGTGCGCCGCTGCTTGAGGAAAGCACAACCCACCCCCACCCCTACAGTAAGGACCCCCACTCCCGACCTGGTGATCCAGGGGGTCCTTGCGGAGGGTGGGACTGGTGTTTTGGGGGCTTTTGGAGGGCAGGAGAACCACCCTCACCCCCCAGCCAAGATCCCCTGGATCACCAAATCGAGACGTGGGGAAACCAAAAGGTACCGACACCGCTACTCCCCGGACCTCTCCCGGGATGTGTTCTGACCACGACTGCGAGGCTAATGCCGCGGTGGCAACGAGGGCCTCCAAGGAGAGCCAAGAAGGGGAAAACGGGCAGAGAGTATCCCTATAGGTTCCTGTTCTCCTCCGATTCTGGCTGGGCGTGTGGGTTGTGCTGTCCTCGCTGCGCCCTGAGGGCACGGAGACGCCAGGGAGAGACAGTGCCACAGTAGGCTGTCTCGAAGGAGGGAGGCGGAGCGGGGCCAGACGGAGCACGGCCGACCTGCTCACGCTGCTTGCCTGGCGGCGGCAGCCCAAGGTTGACATCGGGGGGCGGCCAACATCTTTAGGAGGCAGCTGCTGGGAGGTCTTCGTCGGAAGGATGGAGGAGGATTGAACCCCATTGGGGGGCTACTACGCCACATTAGGCCGCGGATGAAACGGGATTAAGCCGGATGAGGCGGGATTGAGCCGGATGAAGCGGGATTAAGCCGGGTTGAGCCGGACTTCGGACCAGGGCGAATCAAACATTGACCTCCCAGGAATTGCATCCGAAGCATCTCCCTCCCAGCCACCATATGGGACGCACAGAAACATATTAAAACTGTGCGTCCTCCTTGGATGCGCGCGTCCGACCCGAACATAAAGCGTTCGCCAGCCCACCGGGCCAGAGGCGTGCTAAAATCTCCAGTAACAGGCGTGGAAGATTTCTAGTTCGCGCGCGTGCAGCCCCTGGGGGAGCCTGGCCGGTCTCTGGCAAGGTCCGGTCGGAGATGGTTCTGCTCCTGGGAGCCGCCCTCGGGGCTCCCCAAAATGCCCCAGGAAGGGCCACGAGGCCCCCAAAAGACCCCCAAGAAGGTCCCAGAGTCCTCCGAGACGCCACGAGGCCGCTCTAAAATGCACAAGATGGCCCCCAAACCGCCCAAGAGGCCTCCAAGACGCCCCGAGAAGCCTCCCAGAGTGCGCCCCAAGAGGCACAAATCATACATGTATCTGAAGTTGTTGACAAATGTTGAGCGCTTCTAATCGGTAGACTTGATTGAGGCTCGCAGGACATCCGCCGAAGAACTGCTGGCAAGGAGCCTCGGCAACATCTCCGGGAGTCTTCGAACAAACTTCCATCGCAGAAATCTCAAGGACACCGAGGCGAGGGATGGCCTTGGGTTGGTGGAAGAACTCTTGAGAATAAACAACAATGGTCGAAACGCTTACCACTCTCGCGCAGCACTTCCATGAACGCTTTTTCTAATCAGTAAACTTGCTTGAGGCTGGCAGGACATCCGCCGAGGACTGCTGGCAAGAGGCCTCGGCAAAATCTTAGAGTCCTCCATCACCCAAACAGCCCGTTACACAAACGGGTGCTGTACTCTGTATTTATATTGTAACCATCGTGCATGTGTTATTCGACGGGAACACGCATTGTGGAGAGAGGAGGCAAGGAGGGAACACAGTAGAGAGGGATATGCATTCTTCACCTTAGTCAAAAATAGCCCTGATGCCTGCTTGTGAGCTCAACATGGGGCCTGTTAGAGAACTGGCAGGAGCCACGCCCCTGGCAGGGTAGCAAGTCAATGGCTGGCTCGGGTTTGCGACGCCAGAATCTCAAGAGTGCGCGGCCTCGAAAAGGCAGACCGCAGGCACAGAAATCCACGACGCACTCAGTGAGAAATCCTGAATTCCACAATGCTTGGCGGTCTGGGCGCAGCCACAAAAAACTGTGCCAAGGATTCTCTTCCCCTCCAGGGATCCCTCTCGCAGTGCACAGACTTCGGATCATGCTCCCAATAGTCCTAAGACGGTTGGAACCTAAGAGCAGACGCTGATCCTTTTCAGAGAGCCCACGCAGACCCATGGGATACTCCGGGGATCTGATTGCGCGAGGCATCCTACTGTATAACGGGGCCGGCGGGCTCTGGAATAGCCCTCACATGGGGTTCCCAACCGCGCAGCCTTCACTCTTTGACTAGCTATCCGTCCACCAAGCACATGCCAGACCTCAGGAACTAGAAGGTTGAAGCACTCCATTTCTGACATCCCAGTCCATCACGGCTTCACCTCGGGCTCGGAGATGGCGGCGAAGCTCGCCAGTTCCCGAAAATATGTCAATCGCCACTTGTGACTGCCGTCCGCGGGGGGCCTGCAACGCTGCGCGATGCACTTCTCGAAGGCGCGCTCGATGCCAGCCGCGCGCCGGCGCAGCTGGCGCACGCGTGCCTCGCCAAGCTTCTGCTGCCCTAGGCCGACCCCCCCGTGCTTCTCGTGTCGGGCGACGCTCTTGAAGGCGCGCCGCCCGCCCCTCTGTTGGGCGTCCGCCAAGGTTCCGGCGGCCGCGCTGCGGTCGCGGCTGGCGCCCCCGCGGCGGAGGCAGCAGAGCGTGGCCCGCAACCCCGAGGCTCCAACAGCGTTCAAGGCTGTCCTGAAGCTCTTCTGGAGGGCCACGTACTCGAGCTCGAGCTGGCGCTTCTTGGGGCCGCGGCGCCGCACCAGCGCCCCCGCGCAACGGACAAGCCAGCGCTGCCGCAACGAGTCCAGCGGGGCGCTCACGTCGAAGGCGTTGGTCCTGGTTGGCACCAGCCCCTCTCGGGCCCTGATCACAAAGGTTACCCAGCGTGCCGCTCCAGACTCGCCCTCCAGCGGTAGCGCGACATGGTCGGCGCCGATTGCCAGCAACTCCGAGGGGCGCATGCACGTCTCGAACAAGATCGCCACGCCCAGCGCCGACGGCCTCCAGCCCCTACGCCGCGGCAGCTGCCACCAGCCGCGGCAAGAGCGGGCGCGACAACTCTGGGCGCTGCTGCACCCAGCCCCTCAGCGTCTGCTGCAGAACTGGGAACGACAGACGCAGGGGGCTCGCGCCGAGCTTCGGATCGCCCCGCGCGAGCGCCGAGCCCAACCTTCTGGGCGTCGCAGCCGCGCCGCCCTGGTCGAAGAGCCACTCTGCAAACTCGACCGCCGTCGCGCCCCACTCCTCGCGCGCCCAGGCGGAGAGGGGACCCGGGCGCAGCCGGGCCAGGACGGCCTTCAAGACCCCCAGGTGCACGCTCTGGGTCTTCACCCGCACCTTCTCCACCGCCAAGCGTGTCAGCCTGGGACAGGGCTGCAGCCGCTCGGCCTCCACCAACGCCCGCAGGTCGACGCGATCGGCGCGCGGCATGCGCAAGCTGCGCGGCTGCGCGCGCCCTGGCGTCGGCACCCTGGCAGCGGTGCGGCCGGGGGGAGGGGCTGACCGCCTGGCCGAGCGGGAGCGCGAGGACCTCGTGGCGGCCTGGCCTGAGCCTGAACTCCAGGTGGCAAGCCGCGCAGGCGTCTGCCCCGTCAGCGTCCGCATCAGCATGCACCGCCCCGCCAGGCGCGGGTGCCCCTCGCCGCTCGGACTTCTCATTGAGCCCAAGCGGCTGATACCGACGTGAGGCCTCGTCACTGGGGTTCCACTCTGACGGGGCCCAACGACTGTGCACTCTGATGTCTGCCGCAACACTGAATGCAACAACAATCCGGCAAGTCAAGAAGAGACGGCAATGAGAAGCTCCCCCTTTCGCGTGCGCTGGCGCACCTGACATGTTATCCCCGAGCACAAGGCGGCGCAGACCGCGGCGCCGTTCGCCCTTCGCCGCGCAACGCGCAGCCCAGCAGACTGCCGCAGCCCCCAGGCAGTGAATGGCCTCGCGGCGTCGCCAAAGGCCGCGCCCTACCACGCGCCACTCCGAGCCCGCCAACGCAGCGGGGCTCGCCTCAGGGAGCTCGGAGACGCGGCCGGCGAGCACCAGCGCGGCGTCTGGCGCCTGGGCCACCTCCGCCTCCAGCGCGCGGCCCCGCGGCGCTCCGGCAGCGGCGAGCGGCCCTCGAAAGCGGCTGCGCTCCGACAGCCCCCCACGCGCGTGCGCGTCTGCAGCCTCCCGCTCCGCCTCGACGACGCCGTGGCCCCCCCGGGGGCGCGTCGCGGGCGGTGGCGGTGGGCGACCACCGCTGGCGCACGTCGCCCGCGATGCAAGGCAACAGCGACCGCACCCAACGCAGCTCCGTCAGCGCACTGGGCCACAGCGGCTGTCGCTCAGCCCACGGCGCCTCTGCGTTGGCATAACAGGCGGAGAGCATTGCCAGCGACTCCCGCCGCGGCGCGCAGGCCGCCATGACGCGTCCCAGCAGTCGCTCCAGCTCAAGGCCTGTGACCTTCACCTCCTCAGGCCGCCTTGCTCCGAGCAGAAAACCCAGCGCTCCCACCAACCGCCAAAAACGCTTCGGGCGGACGCGCCACCTGCCAGCGCGCCCGTCCAGCTCGTAGCCCAGGAGCTCCCACTTCACTCCCGAGGTTGCGTCGATAGTGCTCGCCGCGCCTCGCTCTGCCAGCGCCTCCCGCATCGCGCGGACGGCGCTCTCGGCGCGCGCCCTTGGTCAACAGAGGCGACAGCAAAGTTGTCAATGTAGAGCAACTTCGCATCCTCCGAGCCGAGGTCGACCCGGGGCCGCTTGTCCAGAACCCAGCGCCCGCTGCTCAGCGCGACATCCATCGCGTGCAAGTGACCCTGCTGGATGAGATGCACAGCCCAGCTCCAGCCCGTCGGCATCGCACCGAACCTAAACTTCACCAGGCGAGCGTCGCGCGCCAATCAGAGGCGGCGCCGCAAGGACGCCGGCAGGAACTGGGCCTTCAGCGCGGAGAAAGGACACATCTGAGCCAGGGTGGCAGCTGAAGCCGACCAGATCATCGGGGTGCTGCTCAATGGCTGTAAGGGCCTCGGGACTTGCCAGCTCGGTATAGCTAGGCTTACCAAAAAAAAAACATATACATTCGCAGCACCTGCGTCGGCGATCAAGCGCAGCTTGTCATTTTTTTGCGTTGCGCGAAGAAACATGACTCTCCTATCTGGCGCCTCTGGGGCCCAACTCGATCACGCCCGCGTCGAACAGCTCGAACAGGGCGCGACCGAAGTCATGGCCCTTCCTCGCCAGTTTCGGGTCAAGGTAGCGAAGCTTCTCAGTATAAGATCCAGACATCGAGGCGACCTCAGATGGATCGCGCAGAAGTCCATGGCCAGTCTCCAGCATCGAGCGCAGCGTGTCGGGGAGGATCGCATCCGGCTTCGCCTTCCCAGCGCCGCCACCAGGCAAGGACATCCTGCCTGACTGGTAGGCCGCCCTGCCACCTTCCGACTCTGACTCGGAATAGCCAGGCCGGGGCCCCGGCAACGGCGCCCACGCCGCGCCGCAAGTGAATCGCGGTGCTCACCTGGAAAGCTCGCCGACCCGTGCAAGCCCGCGAGGCGACGTAAGCTGCGCTTTAGGCCACTGTCAGCACCGCGCCATGAACGACTTCTCGCCCCTGACCTCCCAGAGCATTTAAACTGCCAGTCCCATATCGTGGCCGTCTGTTTTGGCGATCGCGCTGCGCACCACGCCTGATTGAAGTAACTGGGAATCCGAGCGGCTGAGGCCCAGGAAGCACAGCGTCCAACCCGGCGCCCAGTTGGATCGGCAGAAGGTCCTGAGATGGAAGACAATCGTCCACGAGCAAGACTCAGCGCCGGGTAGTCCACGGGCGCCTCCCCAGCGAAATAGCCGCAACTGGTCGGGGGCCACCAATCGCCGCAACCGCGTGCGTAAATGACGGCGAAGCAGGTCACCCTGCCCCGCTAGCTGCCTTGGCGGCGACTTTCGCCTTGGCAGCGGCCTTCCTCTTCTCCTTCGCGCCCAGCAGTGGCGGAACCTGCAGCTGGGACTGGCCCGCGACTGCAGGGGGCGGGGTGGCCCCGCGCCCGCGTAGGCATACGGCGCAGGAACCGTGGCTCCCAAGCGAGACCCCCTGCGACAGCCGCTTCTCCAACCTGGCCTTGCGTCTCTCTTTCAGCGCGGCTGCGCCCTTCTGAAGGCGCTCGGCAACTCGCCGACCCGCGCCCAATCGACTGCCCAAGGGAGATCCCACGCTCATCCAGCCGCCCGCTGTCGCCGGCACCTGCGCAGCCCTCGGCCGCCTTGAGCGCGTTGCTGCACCCCCCCCCCCCCCCCTCGCAGCTGGCATCGCCCGCAGACCATCTCGCAGCGCGCAAGGTTCGGCACGCACACCTGGTCGACTTGACACCCGACATCGACCAATTCAACCAAAAAAGCGTGTTCGTCAATGCCGGGATCGCCGGGCGTCGATGGGAGAACCTGCCGCCACCGCAGGCGGCGCTGCATGCCTGCGCACCCGGGCCTCGCCAGCTGTAGCAACAACAACTGACAGGCACGCGGCCAAATGATGGGCCAGCCAGGGATGGACTCTGGCTGCGTCGCCTGCACTGCCTCCGAGAAAGCGCGGTTGTTCTCGCCCAGCATGTCGATCTTCACCGCCACGTGGTGTCGGCATGTTCACTGAGCCAAGCGCGCCAACGGCCAGAACACTACCGTCGGCCAACTCCAGGATGGCCCGATCTCTCAGCGCAGAAGCCGGCCTCGCATCCGCCAGCTCGTCGCAAATCTAGTAGCCTGCCTGCGTCTCGACGGTCGCCCAGGCCCCATGCGGTGCCAAGTGACCTGCTGCCGAAGCCGCTCGAGCACGGGCTTCACCTCCAAGCTCCCCCGCAGCGGCAGCGTCGCCCGCCTCCGCGGCATCGCCGTCCGCCGCCGCCAGGGCCAGCTCATCCTCGCGCCAAATCTCCGCAGAGCAAGACAGGGCGGCGGCCTCGAGCTCCTCCTGACGGCGCCCAAACTCGGCCATGTCAATCCGAAGCACATTGCCGCACACAGCGCCGACGCCGCCTCGAGGCCCAACTTCGCGAACGTCGATGGCGTCGGCCAACTCCTTCCTCATCGTACAGAGCGAAGCGTAGTGTCACGATGATCCACCTCGTCGGCCCCAGCTGCTCGAGCAAGAGCCGCTCATGCCAGCAATCATCGCCCCGATCGTAATCAGCGAGGACCCACCCGTGCTTCCGCTGACGTCCGAAAGCGGCCCTCTCGTGTTCCACGATGGGCGCCATCCGGAATCGCTGCTGTGACCGCGCGAGACTTTGACAGCTGCTGCCCTGCGTCACGAACCCACGGCCCCGGCACGAACGAGCCCAGACACGCCAGCAGGAGCGCGGGCGTCCCGAAGCCCTGGCCGTCGCCCTCCGTCGCCGCAGGCGGCGCTGGTGCTGGCCTCGAGAGATTCTCGGGGCCGCGCCGATCCAGCTGCCTGTGCGGCAGCGCAATCAAGCCCAAGACGGCACCGCCGCCCTCGAACCTGCAAGTGCAGGTGCTCTCCGCGCCCCCGCTGCGCGCGCCCAGCCAGGTGCCGATGGCTTGGCCCGCAACGCCTGCGCCCCGGTCGAATGCTCGGCCGACCACAGCGCCAGCGAGGTCGGCCATCCACCTCTAGGTGAAAACACTATTGAGAATAAGCGTCGATGGTCGAAACGCTCACCATTCTCGTGCAGCGCTTCCCTGGCGTTCTCGCCATTTCGGCTTCCCGACGCACCAAAACGGCCCAACAGGCCCCCAAAATCGCCCATGCCCCCAACATCGCCCTAAGACGGCTCCAGAGGCCTCCAAAAAGGGCCTAAAGACGGCTCAAGAGAACCCCAAAACGACCCAAGAGGACTCCAAGACGGCCCAAAAGGGCCCCAGGACGGCCCCAAGAGAGGGCACAAATGGGGGATCCCGAACGGACATGTCGAGCCTTCGGCTCCAAAGAGGCGTCCAGGAGGCCCCAAGAGGCCCCCAAGAGCCCCCACAACATCTCCAAAAGGCCCCCAAGTCACTCGCCAAACATATCCATACGAATGCAACGTACAAGGCATTATTGGCACACACGTTTCAGGCTCGCCTGGCAACGGCTATGCCGCGCCAGGGCCGCCGAGAAGCAGTTGACTGCGCAACTTCCTTTGGTTACCTTTCTGGTCTAGGACTGAGTATGCCCACTCTTTCGGGTACCCTTGGCCCAGTCCGTCTCCAACGTTTCGGCGTGTGGTTGGCTATCCACTTCAGGACCTGCCACAACCAACCACACGGGGCAGGCCGACGCTGTCACGAACGACGCCTCTGTTTCCGACGGTGCGTAAACACCACGTGTACCTCTAGAATGCAAAGATGCACGGTGTCTGGTTGTATTATGAGAGTCCTTCGTGCGCACCACAATTGCCAGAAAATGTCAAGCCAAGTTATGAGAACCTGCTGTTTTGGCCTCCGGAAAAAGGGAGGAAACAACTGCCCCCTCTTTCGCGACAGCGACCGCAACTGCAGCTAAACCGGGCGATTGTCCCCCTTTTCCTTGAGCGGATACGAACCACAGCCCAGGGGTGTGAACCACCCGACCCCTGCGTTAGGCGCTCGTGGGTAATCAGGGGGTTCCTGCGAAGCCCCCTTTCTGGTAAAGCCACCACTGCTGCCTCTCTGACTGTTGGGAGAAAGGCCGCACCACCGAAGACGAGCTCCTGGAGAGACTTTCGAATGATCACCGGTCTTTTGCCAAGCATATCCATACTAATGCAACGTACAAGGCATTAGTGGCCGGCCTCAGGTTTGCCTGGCAACGGCTATTCCGCGCCAGGGCCGCCGAGAAGCAGTTGACTGCGCAACTTCCTTTGGTTCCATTTCTGGTCTAGGACTGAATATGCCCGTTCTTTCGGGCACCCTTGGCCCAGTCCGTCTCCAGCGTTTCGGCGTGTGGTTGGCTATCCACTTCAGGACCTGCCACAACCAACCACACGGGGCAGGCCGATGTCACGAACGACACCTCTGTTTCCGACTGTGCGTAAACACCACGCGTACCTCTAGAATGCAAAGATACACGGTGTCTGGTTGTATTCTGGGAGTCCTTCGTACACACCAAAATTGCCAGAAGATGTCAAGCCAGGCTTTGAGAACCTGCTGTTTTGGCCTTCGAAGAAGGGAGGAAACAACTCCCCAAGAGGCCCCAAGAGAGCTCCAAGAGCCCCCAAGACGCTCCCAGAACGCTCCCAAGAGGACCCCGAACTGCTCCCCGGGGACCCCCGAGAACCCTCCGAGGAGACCACAAGAAGCCTCCACGAGGACTCTGACCTGCAACCAAGGCGCTGTTGCCCCGCAGCGCCGCACGGGCAACGAACACGCGGGCAACTGCCAGCGATGCAGCATAATGGGCCGGCGGAATGAGCGAAGCGATTCAATCATCATCTTGTTGTAGATCGTTTTCCGAGCGGTAGCGAGCGCCCGCCACGGAGATTATGCTGTAAGGTTTCTCGGCGCCCAGGGGGAGGGCGACGACCACATGGATTCAATCTTTCTGGGCGACGCCAACCATCGTCCTCCTTCTCGCAAATCCTCAATATACCTCACCTCCTCCTCCTCTGCCTCTTTCTTCGTTCCCCTGCACCCCGCCCCTTCGTAATGATGCGCCCACGACTGAAACAACACCTCGTGGGCCAAAAAAACACATGCTAGCGCGGCCTAAGGTCGCCACAGCCACGTGTCTCAACATCACGCGAATCATAACAAGTAGCAACACCTGAAAGGCCACAGCTCCGTAGCCGCCGGGATCGCAGTTCCCCCCTCAAGAGAGAGGGTGGGGAGTCTTCCATTCCTGATTATGGGGCTGGCCTTAGTCCTCCTTCTTGCCCATCCCCTTCCCTTTCATCGCCCATGCGATACCGATCGCCGCATGCCGTCAAGGTCCGCGCCTACACGGTCGGTTGTTGACCGCGGGGGCACTCAGGAAGGTACGAAGTGGGGCGATCGGACACAAGCAGGAGGGCGCATGTCCGCCACGGCGCTGTGCGGCGCTAGGTGATGCATATACGTATGCATGTTGGGCGCATTGCTTGTCTCATCTGCTATATTCAGGCGATGCAATGATGAGGGCCTGCCCGACGCATCGAGCCCACAATGCCATCGTGCTACAAGACCCAACCATTTGGCCTTCCACACGGAACATCCGCCAGAGACGTAGTGGAGCGCCCGAAAGCGCGTACGCATGCGAGTGTCAGAAAGACACCATGCTTGGAGAATGCTAGAGCGCCAAGCCACCAATCTTCTGGATTCCCTGAGCGCTCTTGCGCGCCGCTGGCGGTCACCGCGTGTGCTCCCGTGCAGTCTAAGTCGCCCAAGCTGACTCCAACATCCCCCGCGAGCCTTCGAAGAAACGCTCAAAAAGGGCACAGGAATCATCGAGAGGCCCCAAACACCCTGGGAGGCCCACAATAAGCTCCAAGACAGGACCGAAGACGCTCCAAAGGGAGGCCACATATAGCCAACACATGCCAAACTCCATGAGATGCCCCACTCGTTCAACACTGTAAGCATGCATCTCTGCTCTCAAGGACACAGCATGGCAGTAGAGAGCTCCAAGACCGCCAACATGATGACCACCAACCATCGCAAACAGTTCCTGACGGCCCCTGGAGCCCAACTCTCGGGCGCTCCTGGGGCTTGTCGCGCGGCTTCTTGCCGAGGTCAGAACGCATTTTGATCACACGGTGTGCTTCAGTGTACGTGCAGACCCCGGAGGTGGGGACTCGAACTGGCCCGTGGAGCCCTTCGCGTGCCAGGATGGCTCCCCAAGACAGGCAGAGGAGGCCCCCCCAAGGCACCGGGGGGCCTCCAAGAGGCCGCCCCTTGGCGCTCGGAGCATTCCGCCAACATCGGGTCCTGCCAATCAACTATCCGCCACCGTGCCACTGGCACGAAGTGGAGTGTCCCAAGGCTCACAGCTGTGCTGCTGCTGCTGCTGCAGCCAGGACTGTGCTCACAGCCGTGCGGCTGCTGCAGCCAGCATCGTGGTTTCTTGAGGGCCCGGGCCACCAACTTCCCGGGCGCTCCTGGCGCTCCCGGGGTGTTTCGCATGACCTCTGGGAGGGCTGCAACGCCCCGAACGACCCGCAGACTTTCGCAGAGCTTCCTACCTGGTGCCCAAGATAATCAATGAGCGCCTCTAGACGGCCCAAGGTGACCCACAGACCGCCCAAGAGGCTGCCAAGACGCCCAAAGATGCCTCCAAGAGGCGTCCCCAGAGGGCTCCAAGAGGCAAAAGTCAGACCTTTTTGGTTTTTGAAGGCTTTTGGGGTACTCGCGTTTTCGGCTTCCCGACGCTCCAAGACGGCCCAAGAGGCCCCCAAGATCGTCCCAAGACGGCCCAAGAGGCCCCAAGACATCCCCAGGGCAGCCCAAGAGGGCCCCAAGAGGCTCCAAAAGGCCTCCAAGACGGCCTCCCAAAACGGCTCCCACAGGGGGCCCAGACAGGATCTCCCAACGGACATGTCGAGCCCGCGGCCCGAGAAAGGCCCCAGGAGGCCTCAAGAGGCCCCATGGAGGTCCCCAAGAGGCGCTGGGAGGCTCCCAGGAGGCCTCCAAGAGGACTCCCAAAAGGGCCCCAAGACGCAAACATCCCAACGAACAACCTATAAAGGCCTACCTATACGACCACCCTGCGGGTGATAAGGAGGTCAGGGGGGAGGGGGAACCAACGTCTCACTCAATCGATCTCGCTATCGATCTCACAATCAGTCTCACATTCGATCTCACTATCGATATCACTGTCGATCTCGCTATCGATCTCACTATCGATCTCACAATCGATCTCACAATCGATCTCACATTCGGTCTCACATTCGGTCTCACTGTCGATCTCACTATCGATCTCACAATCGATATCACAGTCGATCTCACAATCGATCTCACGACGACGACGAGCAACATCGTCATCATCAACATCATCATCATTATCATCATCGGGACACCATCATCATTACCATCATCAATCATCATCATCATCATCATCATCATCATCATCATCATCATCACCATCATAGTGATCATCATCGGGACACCATAATCATCAACATCATCATCATCAACACCATCATCATCGGGACACCATCATCATCATCATCATCATCATCATCATCATCATCATCATCATCTCATCATCATCCTAAACATCGTCATCATCATAATAATAATCATCATCATCCTCATCCTCATCCTCATCATCATCATCATCATCACCATCATCATCATCATCATCATCATCATCATCGGGACACCATCATCGTCATCATCATCATCATCAACATAATAATCATCATGATCATCACCATCGGGACACCATCATCATCATCGACATCATCATCATCAACGTCATCATCATCATCATCATCATCATCATCATCATCATCATCATCGGGACACCATCATCATCAACAACATCATCATCATCGTCACCATCATCAACATCATCATCAACATCGTCATCGGGATACCATCATCATCAACATCATCATCATCACCACCATCATCACCACCATGATCACCATCATCACCATCATCACCATCATCATCTCACAATCGATCTGACTATCGATCTCACAATCGATCTGACTATCGATCTCACAATCGATCTCACATTCGGTCTCACTATCGATATCACAATCGATCTCACAATCGACGTCATCATCATCATCATCATCATCACATCATCATCATCATCATCATCATCATCATCATCATCATCATCATCATCATCATCATCATCATCATCATCATCATCATCATCATCATCATCATCATCATCATCATCATCATCATCATCATCATCGTAATGATCATCATAATCATCATCAACATCATCATCGGGACACCGACGGGACACCGACGGGACACCGGCGGGACACCGGCGGGACACCGCGGGGCTCCGGCCGCCCGGAAGGGAATCATTTGGTCCGGACGCGCCTCAGCCACACGGGACACCAGCGGGACACCGGCGGGACACCGCGGGCCACCGGCCGCCCGGAAGGGAGTCATTTGGTCCGGCCGCGCCTCAGCCACCGGAGACTTTCTCTCGCCCGCCCACGCAGCTTCGCCTCGCCCGCACGCACGGCACGCACGAACACGAAACCGCAATCGATTTCCCGGTAGGGGGGCTCTCCGTTCCACTTCGATCTCACCCCCTCACCTCCGATGACCCACAACCCAGGCAATGTGGCGGGATGGGCCGAAGGTCATTCGATATTTCCTTTTACCTGTGATATTTGTTTGTCTCTCTCTCTCTCTCTGTGGCTGTGTGTTTGTCCCCCTCTGCCGCCTGCCGCTGCACCAACCACGCCTCTCTGCTGATTTCGGCCCCTGCCAGACCTCTCCTGCATGGCAGAGTCCACTGGGTCGATGGGGAAGGAGAAGGAAGAGGGAAAGCAAACAAGAAGTGGAGCGGAGGGCAGGAGAAAGAGGGGGGGTGTAGAAAAACGGGGTTGCCCAAGAGGAGGAGGAGGAGCAGGAGAAGGAACAAGTGGAGGGAAGAGAGAGGAGGGAAGAAAGAGGAAGGGAATGGAAGGAGGAGTGAGCCGTCAACGGGAGCGGCGGGGAAGGAGGGACGGGAAACGCGGCTCGGGGGTACTGTTGAGCACGGGCACCACCAGCCAGATTGAGGAGCATCTGCTGCCCGTGCGGCAGGTACCTGGTCTGCGCCCGCTTGGCCACCCCATCGCGCCACTCTACGGGCGGTCGCGCGGCACTTCCTGCTCAGGTGCCAGTCCCATGTTGCTGCTCATCCTCCATCTCCTCCGCCTCCTCCTCCGCCTCCTCCTCCTCCTCCTCCTCTGTCTCCTCCTCCTCCTGTTTCTCCTCCTCCTCCTCCTCCGCCTCCTCCTCCTCCTCCTCTTCCTCATCCCCCTCCTCCTCCTCCTCCTCCTCCACCTCCTCCTCCTCCTCCTCGTCACTCCTCCCTGTGCCCCTCTGTCCACTCCCCTATATCCCTCTGATCTCCGCCGCCCGAGCTCACGCACGCCACCAAATGCGGTCCGCGGTGCCGCGCTCGTCTTCCTCCATTGTGTGTTGCACTTGCGATTCGCTCCAGACTTAGAATTGCCCGCGTGGTAGAATGCTTGCTTCGACTGGGTTGTGATTCCTCGGCTGCGCCGCCAAACTCGGCTTCCCGGAACAACGTCTGACCAAACTCCATCTGGCTTTCCTGGCCCCTTGTCGTCAGCGCGGTTCTCCTTACATGTGTCCTTCCCCATTGCTTCAGCTTTCGATCGCCGGCTTGCTCCCAATGAAGGGCCACATGGAGCTGAAGCAGAGCATGGCAGCCTGGCGTTGCCACAAACCAGTTACCAAAAAACAAAGGATAAGGAACACTTGGTAATTGTAGCCGATGCCGCCTCGCCGATGACATACTCCCTTTGGACAGGGAACACAACACGGCAATATTGTTCGCCATCCTAGCGGCGCGTCCCAGCCCACAGATAGAATAACATCGATGGTCTCACGCAATTCCTTCCCAACGGGCCCCTACACGCGAGTGCCTGGAAGAACCCTGTTCCAGCCACCACCAGTTGCCCCCCCCTTCCCTCATCTGCCATAGCCTTAGTGAGGAGGGAACAGGGATAACAGGACCTGGCCTAGAATATGCAAGTGGACAGCTTATACGAGGTGGTAACGGCGCTCAGGGAGACACAGCCTGCGAAACCACATCACACGGAGCACTGCCAGCGCGAAAACGATGTACGAGGATCGTGCCGAGCGCTCCGCGACCATGACGCTGTCGGTGCAAGACGAGCCCACTCCCGAGGGAGCGCGCAGACATTAGGGGGAAAACAAATCTACCTCGCTTTTGACCACCCTCGCTTCCAAGAGATACCAAGTGATGCCAAACTACGGCCTGTACTGGTCAGGTCGCTTGACGAGGAGGCGCGTGGTATGACTTGGTTTTTCCTGGAAGCGAAAGCGGGGTAGGTAATTCACGCTCTGAGACATGGGCACAACATCCTCTCCGACAAGTGCCGCCAGAAGTAAGTGCGCTGGTCATGGAGCGCACACGTGAAGAAAGACCCGCAACGCATCCCCCCCCCTATTCCGCTCCTGCACTCTCCCCCCCGTGGCCCCCCGCCTCGGAGGCGCAGCGTCGCGGAAGCAGGGCGGGCGCGCGCGCGCACGGGGGCCGTGGCGCCGGGCCCCCCGCTCTCGGGCGAGGCTGGGCTCGGCTTGCATGTGCAGGGCGCGCGCCAGCGTGGACCAAGGCTCCGTGGATCCGGCGCGAGGACGCTCGACACCACGGATCGGGGAGGGCCCCCCACGAGACATCGGTCGTCGACTCCGCGCGGAAACTGGACCCGTCGCCACTCCACGCGCCTCGATCCACGTCGGCGCTTCCCCGACTGCCGAATCTGCGCTCGCTGCATGGAAGCTTTCAACTATCATCCAAAATGTTGGTGGATTCGCGGCAACCCGCGGCAACGGCTTAGCGGCAAAGAGCGGCACGCGCCCAGCGCCCACCGCCATCCAATTGACCCCCAGTTCGCCACGAATGGCGGCGAAATGCTCTCCCCAAAAACACGAGAAATCCAAGGCTTCCATTAAGTCGAGCCTGTCCTTCTTCAGGAGGAGTACTCTAATTAGTTTTAGAAGAATAGTCTTGGGAGGATGTGTTGATTATTTGTTGGCTAGTTTCGATTCGAACATGTTCAAACGATGTTCTACTTTCCTTCCAACAACCGCCTGTATGGAGGGACATGCCTGACCTAACGCTTCCATGAAAACAAAGGTAAACCTCTGGAGCGTCTGCCAGGGCTCCCCTCTTCTGGGCCGTTTTGGAGGCCACTCTGGGCGTTTTGGAAGCCTCTTGGGCCCTCTCGGGGCCGTCCTGCGAGTCTGGTGGGCTGATATGGGTTCTCTGTGAAGGCCTCCCGGGCGCTCTGGGGGCGACCTTGGGGGGGAAGCGGAGGAGGAGGAGGAGGAGTAAACGGAGGAGGAGAAGGAGGAGGAGGAGCAGGAGGAGTAGGGAGGAGGAAAGAGGAGAAAGAGGAGAAAGAGGAGGAGGAGACCCACCGGCCGAAGAAAACGAAGGGCGGCCACGAGCACGAGACGAACGAAAGAGAAGTCCAGGAGTCCCACGAGGCGTAACCGCAACAGCTCTGACAAAGAGCTTGGACGACGAATCGCAATGCTCCCAGCCCGACCCCCATGCAGCCATGTGGGTACGAGGCTTTCTGGCATCAGGCTCCTGAGGGCCCCCACGCTGTGGATTAGCAGGGGGAGTATCTCCACCTTCATCATCATCATCATCATCATCATCTTGGCCAGGGTCGGGCTCCGGTCGGTGCTGATCGCGACCTCCAGCTCCAGGAGGGCCAGCTTCGTAACCATCATCACGCGGGCGGTGTGCGCCAGGCAGCAAGCACCACATCTTGATCTCACTCCGTCCAGAACTGTGCCAGTGTCCGCGGTCGGTGGCCACGGTGCCCAGAGTGTGCGCCTCCATGGCAGCAGGTGCAACCAACACAAACAAAATGCTACGATGTTCATCAGGAGCGGCATCAGGGAACGGCTCCACGGTGACTTTTGCCTGGACTCTGGTGTCATTGATGCCTAGCGAGACGTGGACCGCATGCCCGTCCTCGGTGCATTGGCGAAGATATCGAACGCGAGGAGAAGAAACCATCGCACGCGGCCCGGCGCCCGTCAGCGCAAAATGCGCTGCCCCAACTGCGCGTCCAAGCCAGAGCCGGGGCAGCGGCTTGGAGCAGGAGGAGGAGGAGGAGGAGGAGGGGGAGGAGGAGGAGGAGGAGGAGGAGGAGGAGGAGGAGGAGGAGGAGGAGGAGGAGGAGGAGGAGGAGGAGGAGGAGGAGGAGGAGGAGGAGGGGAGGAGGAGGAGGAGCGCGCACCGTGCGGGCCAGGCGAGGCGCCCAGGGCCAGGCGAGGCGCGGCCCGCGGGGCACATCACGTTGGGCGACTTGGACAGGGCGTCGGCGATGTCCTTGGCGGCGTCGATGCGGCGCACCTGGCGGCACACGGCCACTGGAGGCCTCCCAGCTGTCGGCGGCGAGCGAGGGGGGGAAGCGAGAAGGGGCGGGCCTCCTCAGAAGGCTCGAAATTCCCCTTGCCTTCCGAGAAGGGTCGGAAGTCCCCCGACCGTCTGAGAAGTTCCGGAAGTTTTCTAAGCCTTCCCCGAAGACGCAGAAAACTTCTCAGAAGGTCGGAGGGCTTCTGAGAAGTCCCGCCGCCTTCTGAGAAGGCCTTCTCCTTCTCATTTCCCCCCTTCGCTCGCCGCCGAAGATGGGGTCCGAGTGGATGGGGTCGGGGGATCACGCCGCATCGCCGATGCATCGACTATGCATCGGCGACGCCGGCGTGGAGAAGACCGGGCTCCACATCGAGCTGCATCGCCGATGCATCGGCGATGCGGCTCGATCCTCCGCCCCATTTACTCCAACCCCATCTGGGAGGCCTAGAGCCATGCGGCCCTTTCCTGAGTCCTCTTCGAGCCCTCGTGTGGCGTCTCTCGGAGGCCGATTGGGCAGTGTTCAGGCAACCTTCGACGTTTTTGGACGGCCTCTTCGGCGTGCTCGCGCCCAGCTGGAGCCAACCGAAATGGCATCTGGGTCATTTGGGAGGCCACGGAACGAGGATCTGGAGATTCTGGAGGCTCCAAGGGAGAAGCAAGACTCGGGTTCGCGGGACTCGGCGTGGCCTTCGGGGCCGTTGGGAAAAATGGCGACACCCAGCCTGAAACCTGACGCGAGCCCACGCTGCAAGCATGCACATTCGGGACAGGCCCGTGAAAAAGCGTCGGCAAGCCCGAGCTTCCGCGAACTCGAGCCTTAGACTTCCCCGACGCACGGCCGCATCCCCAGATCACCGACGTCGTGTTTTTTCACAACGTCGACTCCCTCCCGGGAACCAGTTTGTCGTCCCCAGTCGTTTTTTGACGCTCCCGGGGCCCGGCGAGGTCCCCCGGAGGCCGAAAATGACGAAGAACTGCCCGCCGTGATTTTTTTCACAACGCAAAGGGGGTCTGGGTCTGGGAGCGGCTGGGAGCGCGCCGCGGTCTCGGCCCGCGCGCTCGCCCTGGCGAACGCACTGGCAACGCACCCTGGGAGGGAGCCCGGGCCCCTGGCCAGCGCCAGGAGGGCGCACGGCGGGCTCGCCGCGCTGGCGTGGGCAGCGACGGAAAGCGCTCAAAACATCCGCGATGATCCTCCTCCTCCTCCTCCTCCTCCTCCTCAACCTCCTTCTCCTTCTCCTTCTCCTCCTCCTTTTCCTCAACCTCCTCCTCCTCCTCGTCCTCCTCCTTCGCCTTGTGCTCCTCATTCTCCTCCTCCTCCACCTCCTTCTCCTCCTCTTCCTCCTTTTTCTCCTTCTCTTCCTTCTCCTCTGCCTTCTCCTGCAGAGGAGAAACGCGGAGGCGAGAAGCGTGCAGACAGCGTAAGACAACTCGACTCTCTATGCGTGAGGTCTGGCTGGCGGCGCGCCGAGGGGGGTACGGGGGAGGCGGGGAGGCCTCTCAGAAGGAGGCTCCTTCTGAGGCGCCGGCCTGGCATCCAGAGATGAGGCCCGCGCCTTGTAGTAGGGAGCCTCCTTCTGAGAAGCCTTCCCCCCTCCCCCTACCCCCCTTCGCGCGGGGCCGATCCCTGCAGCGGGTCTGCTGCAGTGGTGGACAGGCGCGGCGAATACGACGGAGCAGGGGCTAAGATGATGATGAGGACGAATTCGATCGGGTAATGCCCTGATCCAGAATGTTCTCTGAAATTCCCCAACATCCGATACCTCCAAGCTGGTATCCCTGGCTAGCGTGAGGTATGATCTTCATGGGAACAAGAGAACACCTCGACCGCGATACGAACGGGTGCGAGGCAACACCTTCTGCTGGTCAAACTGCGCTGACCGAGAGAGAGAGAGAGGGAGAGATTATACATATAACTAGTATCTTTTGTGAGCCCCAATCCCGCTGCAAATCAACTCAAAACTGGACTCGACTACACCCCTGAGAAGATTCCTTCATGTGCGACTGGCCCTTGGGCGTGCTGGAACTTGTTCGTTGCGCTCACGTGCCAATGTTATCAACCGCGTCGCCCCTGAACGTGCAAGCCTCCGTCATGCAAAACACACAGAGTGTGTCTAAGTGGCTCCATACTGCTACCTATAGTAGGAGCTCGACCAAAAGAAACATTCCCCAAGAAACCCTGAGGTCCCAGGACGTCCACCCATTTTCGGTGGTGGAACGTCACGCTTTCCATAGCAGAACCATCGAGGCCCAAGAAACCCAGGGCACCCTGGCGGCAAGCAGGGTGTTTCTTGGCAAGGGTTACCACTGTATGGTGTCGATGCGCTGACCCGTGCAGCACACACACACACACCCACACACACACACACACGCACGCGGCGTGCGTGCGAGACCTCACGCCTGTGCAACGTCGGCGAGGCACCGATACGCTCGACTGGCTAATCGTGTAGCACCACCAACCGCCACCTTCGCGAAGGAGATGCGAGAAAGACCACTGCAGGCCCAGAGCAGACTCAACCAGCCGCCCCCGGGCGAGGCGCGTGCCGAGCCCCATCGACTCTCGAGAACGAGCGGAGTCGCGGATGCGGAGACGGCAGCATGGGGGGGGCACGAGGCAGAGCGCGGACAGCACCAAGAACAGGCGAGTGGGGCACGGGCCCGCGCTCCCACGAGGCGCCGAGCCCGGTGGCCACAGGAGAGCCAACGACGAGAGAGGGCACGGCGAGCCCTCATAGATCCGAACGTCGTCCGCAAGCCCGCCCCCCCGCCTGCGGACCGCAGCCAACCCGACCCAGGCCGAGGGCGAAACGGGCCTCTGATGGCCGCTCCCGGCCGCCTTCGCGGGCGGGCGCGCGCAAGGCTGCGACGTTGCAGTGCAGAGAGGAGGAGGAGGAGGAGGAGGAGGAGGAGGAGGAGGAGGAGGAGGAGGAGGAGGAGGAGGAGGAGGAGCAAACGTCGCAGTGAGCGCGGCTCGACGGGTCGAGCATGCCGCTGCGCGCGCGCGCGCGACGTGGCTGCGGGCAGGCGAGGCGCTCACACGCGGCCAACGCGCCTCATGCCCGCACTCCTGGGCCCGAGCGCCACACACACGCCGTCTGCTCGGCGTTGGGTCGCGCGGCGCCCCCCGGCGGGGCCCGACGCCCGAGCGCGACCGACGAGCGCGGCAGCGCGAGATGGGGACGAGGAGAGGCAGCGCGGACGAGGGAGAAGGAGAGCCCGCCTTCGGACGCTCAGAGACATGCCAGTACTATCTGTCCTCCTTGGAGGCGCGCGTCCGACCCGATCATGTAGTAGACCCATCTTGCAGTGCATCGTTTCTCGGAAGGTGTGGCCAGAAAGTGCCCGCCACGACGCGCATACTGTAAGATTTCTCGGTGCGCGCGTCGCCCCCTGGGGGGGGGGCGACGCACACATAGCACTTGTATAGTGGGGTGACGCCGACACCTTCCGAGCGTTCGGAGTGCACCTGCGGCTGGCGCGGCGGAGACGGCCTCCACGGGGCTCACGCCCCGGAGGCCTCGGCGCCGGCCCTGCGGAGAACCGCTCGGGAGGGGCCGCAAGGAATAATGCACCCCGAGGATCTCGATGCAGCCTCCGCGCTGACAAGGACTGCAGGTGGGGGTAACCCTCTCCGACGAACCAGTCTAAACTAACCAGCCATGAAAGGGCGGCCGTTTGCCCAGACCCACCAGAAGCCTCCAAGACAACTCAAATCAGACCCCCCAAATCAGAACCCCGCCTTCTGTTATGAAATTCGGAGCGCGCACACAGGCACGCACGCATACTTGTTTCAAAGGCGAGGTGACGACACCGTCGCGATGCCCTTAACCGAGTCACGGTTTGGCGAATTTCCACCTGGCGTAGCATATGTGTGGACTGGATGGTGACAATCGCTTGCAAACAAAAACGCGAGGATGCGCATGCATTTGAAACATGCCGTTGCGGCGCTGCAAATGAAAAAGTGGCCAAGGTAGAAGGAGACGATGTGCGACATTCACGTGGTGTTTATGCGCCCACAACGGCGGACGTAGCGAACAGTGCCGATGCTGCCCGACTGTAAGAAAATGACCATGGCATTACGGCTGGTAGGAGGCCATAGCCGCAACGCACACACACACACACACACCACACACACACACACTTGGATTCTCATACAGATGCGTATGCGCGTACGACATCATTCTAAACATACGCACAATCGAATCATGGGTACGGCTCGAATCGACACTGGTGTTCGAAGTGTAGCCTCTACCAAGCAGAAGACGGAATCCCTTATCCCACTACTTCGTCCTGATGTCTGCCCGCGGGAAACCTCTATCAGCCCGCTGCCATGCTCCTTGAGGGCTTCCGAAATCATCTGCGCCGCCTTCACCAACACACCAACGAGAGCAACGTGAGAAGAGAAAGAGCAGTTCAGCGGCAGCAGGGGCAGCAAGGTAATCAATACCGTGGCGATGATCTTGGGGAGTTGGCACAAGAACTGGCATGGGAACAGGGAGCGAGCCGCAAGGGCCGAACGTGGAATCGACTAAGACAGCGGCATGCATGAACTCAAGAACGCTGCGCACGCAGAGGCGCGGCTGGAGCTTCACATTTAGAAACGGAGGTCAGCGGGCCGAAGTGTGTTCCGAGAGGCGACGAGCCAATGGGCGAGGCAGGCGCGCTCTGAACTGACGCCTGCTGCCTCCAGTACAGGAATGAGGGGAGCAAGGCAGAGGGAGGAAGGAAGAGGGCGGGGGGAGGAAGCGGACGGGACGGTGCGGAGGGGAACGGCGGGAAGGGATGGGAGCGGGCGGGAAGAGAGGGCGGGGCAGGAAGGGAGCGGAGGGTTCTCAGGGGCGAGAGAGGAGAAAAGGCGGGGAGCGTGGCGAGAGGAGTCACAGAAGGAATCGGAATAGGAATACTTATAGGACGGTGTCATTGGAAGTGAACAAACTACCCATGGACTTGCTGACGTGCTGACCGTACAAGGCCGCCCTTCAGACCAGGCATGACCTCCCCTGCTTCCGCCCCTCCCCCCCTCTCCCTCCCTTGCGCCTCGGCCTCGCCCTCAGAGCGGATGACCTCGTGCGCGGAGGGAGCAAGCGGCACTCCTCCTGCTGGTCCTGCTCCTCTCCCTGCTCCTGTCCCTGCTCCTCCCCCTGTCTCTCTCTCTCTCTCTCTCCCCGTCTTCCTCCTCCTCCCCCTCCCCCTCCTCCTCCTCCTCCTCCTCCTCCTCCTCCTCCTCCTCCTCCTCCTCCTCCTCCTCCTCCTCCTCCTCCTCCCCCTCCTGCTCCCCATGGGTGGCGCACGTCGTATGTCGTGGCGGGCGTTGAAGGTGCAAACAAGCTTACATTGCATATGGGGCCACCCGTTAGGTGATAAAGAAATGGGGGTGCGACGTTCGGTTCGCGATTGGCGCTGGACCGGTCTCGTGTTCAATGTATCTAGCGACCGTGACGCCCGTGTGATCTAGGGGTTCTCAAACCGATCGAACGGTCTCACTGCGCGTCGATATCGCGAACTACTGATAACACTATCAAACTATGTAGTGGTAGTATTTGGTACATGTGTCATTACGAAATATGGATCGTATCAAAATCATTACTTACCGGTCTCACCACGGACAACCACAAAACAAACAAAAAAACGAACACGTACGGAACAACCGCAATCTCAAAGGATAACCACAAAACAAAACCGGGACAACCACGGGACAACCACGAGACAACCTCGGGACAACCACATGACATCCACGGACGACCGAATAACAACCGCAAAACAACCGCAGGATAATAGCGGGACAACCACGACAACCACGGGGCAACCATCGGGACAACCGTCAGAAAACCACGGGAGAACCGTCATGACAATAACGGGACAACGACCGAAAAAACACAAGACAACCACGGGACAGCCACAGGACATCCACGGGACCATCACGAAACAACCACGGAACCCACGGACCAATCACGAAACCACCATCGGGACAACTACGGGGCAAACATCGGGACGACAACGAAGACAACCAAAGAAAAACCACGGGACAACCACAGGACATCCACGGGACAATCACAGGACAACCACGGGACACCAACGAACCAACCACGAAACAATCATCGGGACATCCACCAGGAAAGCCATCGAGATATCCATCGGGACAACTATCGGGACAACCATCGGGACAACCGACGAGACAAACATCGGGACGACCATCGGGACAACCGTCGGGACAACCACAAAACCAACGGGAGAACCGCGAACAACCGCGGGACAAAATCGCACACGCACCAGAAAACCTAACGCCGACTCGTGCTGGCGCGACCTGGGCCTAGATCCGCCACCGTGCCTCCTGGCACGTTGAGGCGTAGTAGAATGCCCGTGCTGTGTCGCAGGGTTTCTGCGATGTTTCTAAGGCCCCCCCCTCTCGAAGCGCCCATATGCATGCACCGCCCCCTCTCCCCGAACCTTCTCGGGATGTCTCGCACTTCCTTGGCGCTCTCCAGCGCGTCCAAGCTGCCCAAAATAGCTCCAAACCGGCCGAAAATAATCACAATATGACCCCCAACGGCCGAATGACCGCCCAAGAGATCTCCAAGGCGACCCAATAGGGCTCCCAAGGAGCCCCCAGCAAGACTGGAAGAGGCCAACATCATGGATTCTCTTCTGGTATGTGACAGAGTTTCGCATTCTCGCCTTTTCGAACTTCCATCGGCTCAAGACGGTCCCAGAGGCCTCTAAGATGGCCCCGCGACGGCCCCAGATGGCCTCAAGATAGCCTAAATAAAAGACCCCCACGATGGCATATAGGTGCACCTATACGATCACCGTGCGGGTGATAAGGAGGTTGCGGGGGGGGGGGGGGCGGGAGGGGGGGGCTCATGACGACAACTGCGGTGAATGTGGTGATGATGGCCGATGATGGTGTGGATGACGTGGCGGATTTGTTTTTGCTCTTTCGCTTGGGCGTTTTGTGTCATTTGGTTTGCCGCTGCGCGACGCGGCACTCACCCCACGACGGTCCAGTCGACGATGCGTGCACTGGCAAGGCCTGGTGCGTGCGTCCGGACCTCTCCTATCCTGCCCTGGGAGTCACGCTGGCAGCGCCTGGCGTTGACGAACACCCTCCGCCCAGCGTCGGTGGAGACGACTGGCTATTTGTGGCGGGCAGTGCCACTTGCTCAGCAGGACACCGAGGGGCCACCGACGGGACAATGCGAGCTCGACCTTTCAATCGATCTCATAATCGGTCTCACTATCGATCTCACAATCGATCTAACTATCGATCTCACAATCGATCTCACAACCGATCTCACTATCGATCCCACTATCGATCTCACATTCGATCTCACAATCGATCTCACGTTCGGTGCCACTATCGAGTGCACGATCGATGCCACTATCGATCGCACTATCGATCCGACATTAGGCCTCGCATTCGGTATCACAATCGATCTCACTTTCGGTGTCACTATCATTTTCACGATCGATATCACTATCGATCTCACTATCGCTCTCACGACAGGACAACGGCGGGCAACCGACGGGACAATGCGGGCTACCGCTTGACACGCGCCGGCGGGGGAAACATTTATGTTGGCGAACCACTAGCGACAGACAGGACAACGGCGGGCGACCGACGGGACAATGCGGGATACCACTAGACACGCGCCGGCGGGGGAAACATTTATGTTGGCGAACCACCAGCGACAGACAGGACAACGGCGGGCAACCGACGGGACAATGCGGAACACCGGTTGACACGCGCCGGCGGGGGAAACATTTATGTTGGCGAACCACTAGCGACAGACAAGACAATGGCGGGCACCCAACGGGACACTGCGGGCCACCGCTTGACACGCGCCGGCGGGGGAAACATTTATGTTGGCGAACCACTAGCGACAGACAAGACAACGGCGGGCAACCGACGGGACAATGCGGGCCACCGCTTGACACGAGCCGGCGGGGGAAACATTTATGTTGGCGAACCACTAGCGACAGACAGGACAACGGCGGGCAACCAACGGGACAATGAGGGCCACCGCTTGACACGCGCCGGCGGGGGAAACATTTATGTTGGCGAACCACTAGCGACAGCATAATGATCTCCTCTCGCCCGCGCACGCAGCTTCGCCTCGCCCGCACGCACGACACGAACACGAAACCGAAACCGATTTCCCGGTGGCGGGCTCTCCGTTCCACTACGATATCACCCCCCAACCTCCGATACATACACACATGTAATATGAACAAATGCGGTATGCGTCTTTTGGCCTTGCCGCATGTTCCCTGGCCTCGGGCCGGGGCGTGCGTGGTCAGCCTGCTCGGAGGCCGCCGTGGCAGTTCAACACTGCTTCCCGGCGCCTAACCAGAGCCTCAGCCCAAAGCCCGCCCCTCCCCCCCCCGAGGAAGAAGGGGCGCAGACCAGGCCGCCGCCTCCGCCGCCGCCGCCCGAACCACGGGGAGGGAAATGAAGGGGGGGGGGGTGTCCAAGATAGCGTCAAGACAACCCAAGAATTAGGTCGGGCATGGAATTAGAAATAGTCGGAACTACCCAAGAATACCTCGACAATCGTTCAAAAAAACCTTCCCAGACTATTTCCTGGCATGCCCGACTTAACCCAAGAGGGCGCCTGGAGGTGCACGGCTTTCCCCGGGGACGTAGGCGACCCGAGGAGGAGGAGGAGGAGGAGGAGGAGGAGGAGGTGGAGGAGGGAGAAGGAGGGAGGAGGAGGAGGAGGAGGAGGAGGAGGAGGAGGAGGAAGAGGAGGAGGAGGAGGAGGATGGATGGATGGACAGCGCCTTGAAAGGTCGGGAAGTGACAGCACCAAAAGCTTGGGGGGGATCGACCCGAGTTAAATCGCCCTGGAGGCTCTTGCCTCGTTTTTTAGCTTTATCCTTGCGACCAGAGCCGCCATTCGCTGCTCGAAAGCGGGGGCCGAGGGAGAATCCGAAAACGCTCGCGGGACTGAGGTAACACACATCTCGGGCTTATCGTCCGCCTCTCTTGCAACATTGAGCTGAGACACAGGCAACGCCTTCACAAGCACAGCTCGCACTTTGGGGTTGGGGCCAAGCCCACGCCGAAAGCGGCTCAGGACATCCAGTCCCTCACGCGACGGCTTAACGCAGACCTCAGCGAGCTTCACGGCCCTCCCCTGTGTCCAGCCCCCGCACTTTAAGCACAGAATCTGCTGCTCACGGCAGGGGCCCAGGACGACAGCCGACCGAGGCGTCTCAAGAACCGAGCCCGACACGGCGACGAGAAGATGCCCGAGGGGGCAACGCAGCAGTTTCTGGAGAGCAGGAGGCGGGCCCCTGCAACCGAGCATGGGCCTGTCGGGTCGATCGCACACCATCCAGCAATAACGACACTGCACACCTAGTTCAGACCTCCTCCAGAGATGCCAAGTCTTCTGCAGGCGACTTCGCCCCTGGGTGGTGCATGCTGGCCAATTCGCTACAACGGTGCCCGCGTTTCGTATGTTCCTTCCGCCAGCTCAGACGACCGCTGCCTAGCCGCCGACGCAACACGTGGTTTCTACAGTAGGAGCTCGATCACAAGAAACCTTCTGCAAGAAACCCAACCCTGAGACCCCAGGAGGTCAATTGGTTTTTGGAGTGGGAACGCCACGCCTCCCACAGAAGCAAAAATCGAAACCCAAGAAACCCAGACAACCTGGAGGCAAACATAATGCTTCTCTGCATGGGTTTCCACTGTACGTCCATCGGGTGGTGAGGGTCGGCAAAGAGACGTCCTTTGCAGACCTAACTCTGGGCACCGTCCGGCGTCCCTGGGCGGTCCAGTGGATATGCGTCGTGCGCAGATCCAGATAAGACCTCGCGCTCCTAGGCGCAGCCGAGCTTCCAAGAGTCGTCCTGTTCCTGCGCCTCTGGGGGGTCCAGCGGAGTGGCGTCTTAACCTTCCCTGGGCGATGGCCAGCGGTCGGCTATCCCCAGTGCGCTGCGCCCCTGGGATTCAGCACAACGACATCCAAGGCAGACCCAAGCCAGACCTCGCTCCCTGGGTGTTGCCACGAGCGCAAGCATCCCCACTTGTCACTGGAGAGGTCCAGTGGAGTAGCGTCCCATGTCAAGGCGCCGTCGTCGTCTCTCTCTCACTCATGAGCTCAAGTACCAAAAAGCTCAGACGATACAGGCTGACACATAGCAACCGATCCATCACAATTAATCAACACTTTTTCACACTGCGGGGGAACCGTCACAAACAACTCCGCAAACCATCACGGCACCATCGCGAATCACCTCAAGCACGAACCAAGACACCATCGGGGCGACGGCAGTGACTCCTTTCCCGTAATCAAGGCCAACACACATCCGTGCTCAATTCCAGATACACGGCACGGGCGCGAAACTCGACACGTGCAATCCAGATGGGGCTGGAGTCAGCAGGCACTTACGCATCCAACATTCAATGCTACCAGCATGTCAAACAATTTCCCTGCTGGGTGTGGATGCACAATTGATCAATATGATTGCGTGGCTGATACTGGCGAGAGGTATCTGTAACGATTTCAGATCGCTTCCGAAGTGGCCACCGACATAGTATACTGGTGCTGCTTCTCTTGATGTGATAACATCGTCAACTGTTCGTCGACGTACATCTCGGTCACTGGCGTCATCTGTTCAGATTCAATCGGCTCATCGATAATCAAGCAGTCGAGAACCACGCCCTCTGAGAACAATATAGTCAGCATGAACCATTGCGCAATAAGTTCTCCAGTGTCGTTTGTTGGGCTGGCACCTGATGGTCAATCTAAACTCGTGCGTGCAGCAGAGAGATGAATGGGGGAAAGGAGAGACGGGGGAGAAAGTGGAGGGGCTTGGAAGGGAGGGAGAAGAAAAGATGAGGGCAAGGAGTGCGACGATGAGCGGGAAGGAGCGAAGGAAGGGTGCGTAGTGTGAGGTCCTCGCCTTCACATATGCGGAGCCCGGTAAGGCGGCGAAATGCGCTGGGCGCACCGTTGCCTGCCTCTCCTGCTCTGAGCGCAGCACGATGAACTTCTGCCTGTGTGTGACTGGGGGAACAGCAACGAAAGAGCATCTTCTCACCCTTCGTCTCCTTCCACTCCTCCGAAAAAAAAGGTGGTGGGGCCATCGCAACCGAGTGCTGTTGGAGAAGGATGAAAGCAGGGCGACGCTCATCCAACTCGCGGACCGTTAGCCTAGTGGATATGGGCCAACTCTCGGAAATGACCTTAGAAGCTATACCCCCCACATCTCATGATTAGCACTGCCATTGCAATACACCATCTCCGAGCATTGAACATTATCGACCCACGCACCCGGAAAGAAATACAGAAACGTAACGCATGGCAACGTGTTCAAAGACACCTGATTGGGCGACGGGCACATGCGATGCTGAAGGTATCGATCTTGATGTACCCTGCCGACGGCTGTGCTGTGCTGCACCGTGCTGAATTGCGATGTGCCATGCCGCGAGTGTGCTCTATAGCGTCGTGGATCGAGTCCTCCTTAGCATCCGAGTCCTGACCGAACTGATCTGGATCTTGAGCTCGAGCTGTCTGAACACATAGTAGCTGCCCCAGGGCTAATCGACAGAGGGGACATGCCAGGAGGACGCGCTTCGGAACGCCCCAAGGGACGCGCCGGGCGACGTGCCAGGGGACGTGCCATGGGGACGCACCGCGGGACGTGCCAAGGGGACGCGCTACGGAACGTGCCAATGGACATGCCGCGGGACGTCCGCGGGGACTTGCCGCGTGACGTGCCAGGTGGACTCGCCACGGAACGCGCCAAAAAACGTGCCAAGGTGCAATGTTGAGTGTATCGATCTTGATGTACCGTGCCGACGGCTGTGCTGTGTTGGGCCGTGCTGAATTGCGATGTGCCATGCCGCGATTGTGCTCTATGTAGCGCTGTGGATCAAGTCCTCTTTGCATCCGAGTCCTGATCGAACTGATCTGGATCTTAAGCTCGAGCTGCCTGAGCAGATGGTAGCTGCCCCAGAACTAATCGACAGGGGGACATGCCAGGAGGACGCGCTTCGGAACGTCCCAAGGGACGCGCCAGGCGACGTGCCAGGGGACGGAAGAGCTCGAAACCAAGATTTAAGAAACATCGAAATCTCGATTTCGGTGTTTGCCGGCCTCGACTCTCCCCCCTCCTCCTCTCTTCCGATCCGGTGGGGGGTTCACATCGAAATCTCGATTTCGGTGTCCGTCGGCCTGGGCTCTGGCTGAGGCTCCACACCGAAATCTCGATTTCGATGTTCGACGGCCTCAGCTCTGGTTGGGGCTTCGCACCAAAATCGCGATGTCGGTGCTCGTCGGCCTAAGCTCTGGTTGGGGTCTCGCGCCGAATCCCACCAGCCCTCTGGGCGCGAGTGGTTTAGGGAGCCCGCTCTGTTCATCCCCTTCTTCCCCCCCTACCCCCTCCCACTGGGCCTGGACGGGGGGTGGGTCCCTGGGAAGCTAATTTTTCACACCCCTCACAAGGATCGTGGCCCCGGGGGGGCTAAATAAATGCTGTCGTCTTCTTTGCCCGATCTCCTCCAAGATTGCCCCAAGACCGCTCCCAAGGCACCCAAGCGCGCTCCCAAGACGGCTCCAAGACGGCCCCAAGAGCGCCCAAGAGGCGCCCAAGAGCGGCCCAAGAGGGCCCTACGCGGCTCCAAGCCCGCCCCAAGACGGCTCCAAGTGGCCGCGGAAACTCCCAAGGACGCCTCCGAGAAGCTAAGACGGACCAAGAGCCCCCCAAGACGCTCCAAGACAGCCCCGAGAGGCGCCCTAAGAGGGCCCCAAGAAACCCAAATCATAGATTTCCCTTACGTTTTTTTCAATGGTTTTGGGGCTCCCGCATTTTCGGCTTCCCGAAGCTCCAAGACAGCCCAAAAGGCACGCGAGACCGCCCCAAGACGGCCCAAGAGGCTCCCAAGACGGCTCCAAGACGGCCCAAAAGGGCCGTCAAGACGGCCCAAGCGGCGGCCTGGCCTATACGGCCCAAGAGGGCCCCAACATGGCCTCAAGAGCGCCCACGAGGCGCCCAAGATCGGCCCAAGAGGGCCCTAAGAAGCTCTAAGACCGCCCCAAGATGGTTCCAAGTGGCCGCGGAGCCTGCCAAATACGCCTCCGAGAGGCCAAGACGGCCCAAGTGGTCCCCAAGACGCTCCAAGAGAGCCCCGAGAGGCGCCCTAAGAGGGCCCCAAGAGGCTAAAATCAGTGATGTTCCTCGGGTTGTTGCTCCAAGACAGCCCAAAAGGCCCACGAAACCGCCCTAAGACGGCCCAAGAGGCTCCCAAGACGGCTCCAAGACGGCCCAAAAGGGCCGTCAAGACGGCCCAAGCGGCGGCCAACACGGCCCCAGAGGGCCCCAAGACTGCCCCAAGACGGCCCAGAGAGGCGCCCAAGAGGCGCCCAAGAGCGGCCCAAGAGGGCCCAAAGAGGCTCCAAGACCGCCCCAAGACGGCTCCAAGTGGCCGCGGAGCCTCCCAAGGACGCGCCGAGAGGCCAAGACGGCCCAAGAGGCCCCAAAGACGCTCCAAGAGAGCCCCGAGAGGCGCCCTAAGAGGGCCCCAAGAAGCCAAAATCAGTGATGCTCCTTAGGTTTTTCAATGATTTTGGCGTTCCCGCCTTTTCGGCTTCCCGATGCTCCAAGACAGCCCAGAAGGCCCGCAAGACCGCCCCAAGATGGCTCCCAAGACTGCTCCAAGCTGGCCCAAGAGGGCCCCAAGACGGCCCAAGCGGCGGCCAATACGGCCCAAGAGGGCCCAACGGGTACCCCGGGAGGGCCTCGAAGCTTGCAAGATGGCTCCATTAGGGAGCTAACAGGGAGGAAAATAAGTGGACAACTGGTTCTGGTGGCAATCCGCCCCTGGCAAGACTTGTGGCGGCGGGGCGATGAGTCCACGGTAACTTAGGATGGCCCCAGAAGTTGTCTTGGGTCCTCGAGGAGACGATGTTGGCGGGTCGGGGTCATGCGAAAGAAAGGCCCTAAAAAGAAAACCTGTGAAACAAACAAGGATTTTGAGCGTTTTACCGTCGTCGTCCTTTTTGTCCTCTGAGCGCCTGACGCGACTAAAGCGGCCCCAATGCCGATAAAGGGCAGGCGCAGAACAGCAAGGAGGGGCCCCAGAAACCTCTGGATGGCTTCGCTTGAAGCCCAAGAAAAGACAAATAATAAGTGGACAAGCGCTCTCTGGCATAGAACTCCCGAAGACGCGGCCTCGAAAGGCCCACGGGCGTCCAACACCAGCAGCGAAGTGGCCCAAGATGCGGGCTCCTCCGCCCCCCCCCCCCCGAACGGAGAAAGAATGGAGAAAGAGGAAAGGAAGAAGGAACGGTGAAAGAGGAAAGGAAAGGAAGAAGGAACGGTGAAAGAGGAAAGGAAAAGAAGAAGGAACGGAGACATAAGAAAAGAACATTAGAAAAAACGGGAAACAATAAAAGAGAACGGAATAAAGAAACGGAAAAGAACGGAAACAAACAAAAATAACGGAAGAAAGAAACGGCAACTAACGGAAACAATAACAGATAACGGAAGAAGGAAAAGAGAACAAGGAACGGACACAAAAAAAGATAACGGCAGAAAGAGACGGAAAGGAACGGAAACAATAAAGGGAAACGGAAGGAGACGGAAAAGAACGGACACAAGAAATGAACGAACGAAACGGAGAGGAAAGAAAGAAACGGAGAAGAAAGAAGGAAACGGAGAGGAAAGAAAGACACGGAGAGGAAAGAAAAAACCGGAGAGGAACAAAAAGAAACGGAGAGGAACAAAAAACGGAGAGGAAATAAGGAAATGGAGAGGAAAGAAAAAAACGGAGAGGGAAGAAGGAAACAAAGAGGAAAGAAGGAAACGGAGAAGAAAGAAACAAACGGAGAAGAAAGAAGGAAACGGAGAGGAAAGAAGGAAGAGGAAAGGAAAGGAAGAAGGAACAGAGGAGGAGGAGGAGGAGGAGATCCCCAATCAGAAAAACCGAAATCTCGATTTCGGTGTCTGAAACCGAAATCGAGATTTCGATGTTTTTGATTGGGGTTTAGAAGAAAACCGAAATCTCGATTTCGATGTTCTTAAATATTGGTTTCGGTGTTTTTCGCCAGGAGACGTGCCATGGGCACGCACCGCGGGACGTGCCAAGGGGACGCGCTACGGAACGTGCCAAGAGACGTGCACCGCGCGACGTGCCAGGGGGACTCGCCACGGGAAGCTCCGCGGAACGTGCCAGGCAACATGCCAGGCTGCAATGCTAAGGGTATCGATATTGATGTACCGTGCCGAGGGCTGTGCTGTGCCTGGGCCACCTGGACACGTGAAAACACCCGTTTCGCTCAAGACGTTCTCAGCACATCCTCATGCTAGACATCCGCCTGGGCAACCTGGACACGTGCAAACAAGCGTCTCGATCGAGACTTCCTCGACACATCCTCATGCTAGACATCCGCCTGGGCGATCTGGACACGTGAAAACAAGCCTCTGGTTCGAGACATCCTCGACAAATCCTCATGCTAGACATCTGTCTGGGCAACTTGGAGGCGTGAAACCAAGCGTCTCGCTCGAGACATCCTCAAGACCTGGGCACGTGAAAACAAGCATCTCACTTGAGAGATCCTCTGAATTCTGGTCCCCAGGAGAAGACAATCTATAACACAAAACTAGCGTTTCGGTCGAGACATCCTCAACAAATTCTGAACAACTAGCGTTTCGCTAGGGGCATCCTGAAATTTTAATTCGCCGGCCCTCTTCCCACTCGTTCTTTATCGCAAAAGAAATCCGCCGGCCCTCTTCCCGTCAGACCCGGGGGGAAACCTCTAAAAGAGAACCCTGGGCCTGAAGCCCTTTCCGGGAAAAATACAAACCGACGAGAACATTCACCTCCCCCCTCCCCCGCGACGCCCAGGCGATTGCATCGACCGCCAGGCGCGCGATGTGCCGCCTGCCAGGAGGAGGAGGAGGAGGAGGAGGAGGAGCAGGAGCAAGAGGAGGATGGGAGGAGGGGGAGGGGGATAAGGAGGTGCAACAGCAGCAGCAGGAGAAGGAACAAGAGGAGGAGGAGGAGGAAGGAAGAGGAGGAGGAGGAGGAGGAGGAGGAGGAGGAGGAGGAGGAGGAGGAGGAGGAAGGACACTGGGAAGCAGGAGGAAGAGGAGGAGGAGGAGGAGGAGGAGGAGGAGGAGGAGAAGGAGGAAAGGAGAGTGCGTTTTTTTGCTGATGGCCCCGCACATCCCCGAAACATGATCGACCCACGAACCCGGAAAGGAATATAGAAATGTAACGCATGACAGCGTTTTCAAAGACACCTGATTGGGTGACGGGCAAGTGCAATGCTGATTGTATCGATCTTGATGTACCGTGCCGAGGGCTGTGCTGTGCTGCACCGTGCTGAATTGCGATGTGCCATGCCGCGGTTGTGCTCTATAGCCTCGTGGACAGAGTCCTCCTTTGCATCCGAGTCCTGACCGAACTGATCTGGATCTTAAGCTCGAGCTGCCTGAACACATAGTATCTGCCCCAGAGCTAATTGACAAGGGGACATGCCAGGAGGACGCGCCGCGAAACGTCCCCAGGGACGCGCCAGGCGACGTGCCAGGGGACGTGCCATGGGGATGCACCGCGGGACGTGCCAAAGGGACGCGCTACGGAACGTGCCAGGGAACGCGCCACGCGACGTGCCAGGGGGACTCGCCAAGGGACGCCCCACGGAACGTGCCAAGGAACGTGCCAAATTGCAATGCTGATTGTATCGATCTTGATGTACCGTGCCGAGGGCTGTGCTTTGCTGCACCGTGCTGAATTGCGATGTACCATGCCGCGGTTGTGCTCTATAGCGTCGGGGATCGAGTCCTCCTCTGCATCCGAGTCCTGACCGAACTGATCTGGATCTTAAGCTCGAGCTGCCTGAACACATAGTATCTGCCGCAGAGCTAATTGACAGGGGGACATGCCAGGAGGACGCGCCGCGGAACGTCTCAAGGGACGCGCCACGCGACATGCCAGGGGGCGTGCCATGGGGACGCACCGCGGGACGTGCCAAGGGGACGCGCTACGGAACGTGCTGGGGACAAGCGTTTCGCTCGAGACATCCTGTCAAAATCCTCATTCTAGACATCCGCCCGAGCGACCTGGACACGTGAAAACAAACGTTTCGCTCAACACATCCTCAACACATTCTCATGCTAGGCATCCGCCTGGGCGAACTGGACACGTGAAAACAAGTAGTTCGCTCGAGACATCCTCAACACATCTTCATGTGAGACGTCCGCCTGGGTGACCTGGGCACGTGAAAACAAGCGTTTCGCTCGAGACGTTTTCAACACCTCCTCATTCTAGACATCCGCCTTGGCGACCTGTACACGTGAAAGCAAACGTCTCACTCGAGACATCCTCAACACATCTTCATGTTAGACATCCGCCTGGGCGACCTGGACACGTGAAAACAAGCGTATCTCTCGAGACATTCTCAACACATCCTCATGCTAGGCATCCGCCTGGGCAACCTGGACACGTGCAAACAAGCATCTCGATCGAGATTTCCTCAACACCTCCTCATTCTAGACATCCGCTTGGGCGACGAGGACGCGTGAAACCAAGCGTCTCGCTCGAGACATCCTCAACAAATCCTGGAGCTTGACCTCTGCCTGGGCAACCTGAAGGCGTGAAACCAAGCGTCTCGCTCGAGACATCCTCAAGACCTGGGCACGTGAAACCAAGCATTTCACTTGAGAGATCCTCTAAATTCTGGTCCCCGGGAGAGGTATAACACAAAACAAGTGTTTCGCTCGAGACATCCTCAACAAATTCTGAAAAACAATGTTTCGCTCGAGACATCCTCAAAATTTAATTCGCCGGCCCTCTTCCCACTCGTTATTTATCGCAAAAGAAACCTGACCGGACAAGAACGGGAAGCGTCGCTTTAGTCCACCAAGCATGTGGAAAATGCTGTTGTTGTTATGCCGCGCAGGTATGCCGTGGCGCGCGTGTCGGCGTGCGTGCGGGGTGTATTTCGCTGTGCTCCTGTGTGTTCTGCCGTGCTCCTGTTCTGCCGTGCTTCTGTGTTCTGCCGTGCCTCTGTGTGCTCTGTGTGTTCTGCCGTGTTCCTGTATCTGCCGTGCGGATCGTCGCGGTGGTCGTTTTGGCAGAGCTTCTGGGCGCACACGGCAGAAAAAGATCAGGAGCACGGCAAAATAGGCTCCAAGAGCGAAGGAGCACGGCAGAGAAAGACAAGGAACACGGCAGGATCAACCCCAAGAGCAAATGAGTACGGCAGAATACACCCCAAAAGCTAAGGAGCACGGCAGAAATTGACCAGGAGCACGGCAGAATAGACCTCAAGAGCTAAGGAGCAGGCAGAAAAAGACCAGGAGCATGGCAGATTAGGCCCCAAGAGCGAAGGAGCACAGGAAAAAAAACAGGAGCACGGCAAAATAGACCCCAGGAGCTAAGGAGCAGGGCTGGATATGCCTCAAGTGCGAAGGAGTACGGCAGAGAAAGACCAGGAGCACGGCATAATAGACCCCAAAAGCTAAGGAGCACGGCAGAGAATGACCAGGAGCACGGCAGAATAGGCCCCAAGAGCGAAGGAGCACGGCAGAAAACATGATCGACCCACGAACCCGGAAAGGAATATGGAACTGTAACACATGGCAGCGTTTTCAAAGACACCTGATTGGGTGACGGGCAAATGCAATGCTGAAGGTATTGATCTTGATGTACCCTGCCGAGGGCTGTGCTGTGCTGCGCCGTGCTGAACTGCGATGTGCCATGGCGCGATTGTGCTCTATAGCCTCGTGGACAGAGTCCTCCTTTGCATCCGAGTCCTGACCGAACTGATCTGGATCTTAAGCTCGAGCTGCCTGAACACGTAGTAGCTGCCCCAGAGCTAATGGACAACGGGACATGCCAGGAGGACGCGCCGCGAAACGTCCCAAGGGATGCGCCAGGCGACGTGCTAGGGGACGTGCCATGGGGTCGCACCGCGGGACGTGCCAAGGGGACGCGCTACGGAACGTGCCAATGGATGTGCCACGGGATGTGCCAGGGGACGCGCCACGCGACGTGTCAGGGGGACGCGCCACGGAACGCGCCAAAAAACGTGCCAAAGTGCAATGCTGAGTGTATCGATCTTGATGTACCGTGCCGAAATCTGTACTGTGCTGCGCCGTGCTGCATTGCGATGTGCCATGCCGCGATTGTGCTCTATAGCCTCGTGGATCGAGTCCTCCTTTGCATCCGAGTCCTGACCGAACTGATCTGGATCTTAAGCTCGAGCTGCCTGAACACATAGTAGCTGCCCCAGAGCTAATGGACAACGGGACATGCCACGAGGACGCGACGCGGAACGTCTCAAGGGACGCGCCAAGCGACGTGCCAAGGGACGTGCCATGGGAACGCACCGCGGGACGTGCTAAGGGGACGCGCTAATTACGGAACGTGCTGGGGACAAGCGTTTCGCTCGAGACATCCTGTCAAAATCATCAGAATTCCTACGCGCGGGACGCGGCACGCGCGAGACAATCTCTGACTCCCTGCGAGCGGGACGTGAAAACAAGCATTTCGCCTGAGACATCCTCTGAATTCTGGCCCCCCACGAGGCCCCCGCTCGAGACATCCCCCAAGTTTGCAAAACCAGCGTTTCGCTCGAGACATCCTCAACACATTATGAACAACAAGCGTTCGCTCGAGACATCTTGCCAAAATCCCAGGACATCCAAGCAAAACAAGCGAATTAGTCGAGACATCCTCAACATTCCTACGCGCGGGGCGGAACACGCGCGAGACATCCTTGGAATTCCTGCGAGCGGGACGTGAAAACAAGCATTTCGCCTGAGACATCCTATGAATTCTGGCCACCCACGAGGCCCCCGCTCGAGACATCCCCCAAGTTTGCAAAGCCAGCGTTTCGCTCGACACATCCTCAACAAATTATGAATTACGCTACGTCAGCGCTCCCAGGGCCACGATCCCTCGTAAGGGCTCCTGGGCCCTCCTGGATCTTCCTTAGACCTCTTGGGCCCTCCTGGGCTCTCCTGGAGCCTCCTGGAGCTTCTCCTGGGCCCTCCTTGGGCCCCCTGGTGCCTCTTGGAGCCTCCTGGGTCCTCCTGGGCCCTCCTGGGCTCTCCTGGGCCCTCCTGGGCTCTCCTGGGCTCTCCTGGAGCCTCCTGGGCCCTCCTGGGCGAAGTCAAGGTCCGAAAACACATGGGACTTGCCACATTTCTGAAATTCGGTGCCACCCCTCACGCAGGTCGGCGGGGTCAGGATCCGAAAACACAGGGGATTTGCCACATTTCTGGAATTCCGTGCCACCCCTCACGCAGGTCGGCGGGGTCAGGGTCCAAAAACACATGTGATTTGCCACATGTCTGGAATTCCGCGCCACCCCTCACGCAGATCGGCGGGGTCAGGGTCGAAAAACACAGGGGATTTGACACATCTCTGGCATTCCGTGCCACACCTCATGCAGATCGGCGGGGTCAGGGTCAACAAAACACATGGGATTTCTGCTATTTCCGAACTTATGCAACTTCAAGAATCCAAAACTCCGTTCCCAGCGCCGTTCGGGAGGCCGCGGTACCTCGTTATTTATCGAGCGAACGCGTTTACCTTGTTTTTTATCGATTAAAGTCGATGTCGGAAAAAAGTGCACTTCACCTGTGAAATATCGAGGTCTCCTTAATAAAATTCCAAGAGCACGATCTGCGTGAGGGGTGGCGAAAAATGGCCTTCGTCCTCACAATTGAAATCCGCCGGCCCCCTTCGACCTCGTAATTTATCGCACAAGAATTCCGCCGGCCCCCTTCAAGTCGAAACCGGGGGGTAAACCAACTAAAAGAGAACCCTGGGCCCATGCCCTTTCCGGGAAAAACAGAAGCACGCCAGAGTAGACCCCGAGAGCTGAAGGAGTGCGGGAAAATAGACCCCAAGAGCGAAGGAGCAAACCAGAGAAAGACGAGGAGCACAGCAGAATAGAACCCAAGAGACAAGGAACACGGCAGACTATGCCCCCAGTGCGAAGGAGCACGGCAGAAAAAAAGCAGGAGCACGGCAGACAAAGACCAGGAACACAGCAGAATAGGCCCCATGAGCGAAGGAGCACGTCGGAAACAAACCAGGAGCATGGCAGAATAGACTCCAAGAGCTGCCGAGCACGGCAGAACATGATCGACCCACGAACCCGGAAAGGAATCTATAAATGTAAGACATGGCAACGTTTCAAAGACACCTGATTGGGCGACGGGCAAATGCAATGCTTAGTGTATCGATCTTGATGTACCCTGCCGAGGGCTGTGCGGTGCTGCGCCGCGCTGAACTGCGATGTGCCATGCCACGATTGTGCTCTATAGCGTTGTGGATCGAGTCCTCCTTTGCATCCGAGTCCTGACCGAACTGATCTGGATCTTAAGCTCGAGCTGCCTAAGCACATAACTAGTAGCTACCCCAGAGCTGATTGACAGGGGAACCTGCCAGGAGGACGCGCCGCAGAACGTCCCAAGGGACGCGCCAGGCGACGTGCCAGGGGACGTGCCATGGGGACGCACCGCGGGACGTGCCAAGGGGACGCGCTACGGAACGTGCCAATGGACGTGCCACGGGACGTGCCAAGGGACGCACCAAGAGAGGTGCCAGGGGACGTGCCACGGGGACGCACCGTGGGACGTGCCAAGGGGACGCGCCAAGGAACGTGCCAATGGACGTGCCACGGGACGTGCCAGGGGACGCGCCGCGCGACGTGCCAGGGGAACTCGCCACAGGAAGCGCCACGGAACGTGCCAAGTTGCAATGCTGAGTTTATCTATCTTGATATACCGTGCCGAGGGCTGTGCTGTGCTGCGCCGTGCTGAACTGCGATGTGCCACGTGACGATTGTGCTCTATAGCGTTGTGGATCGAGTCCTCCTTTGCATCCGAGTCCTGACCAAACTGATCTGGATCTTAAGCTCGAGCTGCCTGAGCACATAGTAGCTGCCCAAGAGCTGATTCACGGGGGGGCATGCTAGGAAGACGCGCCGCGGAACGTTCCAAGGGACGCGCCAGGCGAGGTGCCAGGGAACGTGCCATGGGGACGCACCGCGGGACGTGCCAAGAGGACGCGCTACGGAACGTGCCAATGGACGTGCCACGGGACGTGCCAAGGGACGCGCCGCGCGACGTGCCAGGGGGACTCGCCACAGGACGCGCCACGGAACGTGCCAAAGAACGTGCCAGGTTGCAATGCTGAGTGAGTGTATCGATCTTGATGTACCGTGCCGAGGGCTGTGCTGTGCTGCGCCGTGCTGAACTGCGATGTGCCATGCCGCGATTGTGCTCTATAGCGTTGTGGATCGAGTCCTCCTTTGCATCCGAGTCCTGACCGAACTGATCTGGATCTTAAGCCCGAGCTGCCTGAGTACATAGTCCACGTAGTAGCTGCCCCAGAGCTGATTGACAAGGAAACATGCCAGGAAGACGCGCCGCGGAACGTTCCAAGGGACGCGCCAGGCGACGTGCCAGGGGACGTGCCACGGGGACGCACCGCGGGACGTGCCAAGGGGACGCGCTACAGAACGTGCTGGGGATAAGCGTCGTGTTGGTGGCCTGGACACGTAAAAACACGGTGCCAGCTCGGGACAACCATGAAAGATATCCCCAGGGTGGCCTGGACACGTACAAACACGCGGTTCCAGCTCGGGACAATCATGTTAGAGATCTCCCTGGGTGGCCTGAGCATGAAATTACACTACACCCGCGCTCCCAGGGCCACGATCCCTCGTAAATTACGCTACGTCAGCGCTCCCAGGGCCACGATCCCTCGTAAGGGCTCCTGGGCCCTCCTGGGTCTTCCTTGGACCTCTTGGGCCCTCCTGGGCTCTCCTGGAGCCTCCTGGAGCTTCTCCTGGGCCCTCCTTGGGCCCCCTGGTGCCTCTTGGAGCCTCCTGGGTCCTCCTGGGCCCTCCTGGGCTCTCCTGGGCCCTCCTGGGCTCTCCTGGGCTCTCCTGGAGCCTCCTGGGCCCTCCTGGGCGAAGTCAAGGTCCGAAAACACATGGGACTTGCCACATTTCTGAAATTCGGTGCCACCCCTCACGCAGGTCGGCGGGGTCAGGATCCGAAAACACAGGGGATTTGCCACATTTCTGGAATTCCGTGCCACCCCTCACGCAGATCGGCGGGGTCAGGGTCCAAAAACACAGGGGATTTGCCACATTTCTGGAATTCCGCGCCACCCCTCACGCAGATCGGCGGGGTCAGGGTCCAAAAACACAAGGGATTTGACACATTTCTGGTATTCCGTGCCACACCTCAAGCAAATCGGCGGGGTCAGGGTCAAAAAACACATGGGATTTCTGCTATTTCCGAACTTATGCAACTTCAAGAATCCAAAACTCCGTTCCCAGCGCCGTTCCGGAGGCCGCGGTACCTCGTTATTTATCGAGCGAACGCGTTTACTTCGTTTTTCATTGTTTAAAGTCGATGTCGGACAAAAGTGATCTTCACCTGTGAAATATCGAGGTTTCCTTAAAGGCAGTAAAATTCCAAGAGCACGATCTGCGTGAGGGGTTGCGAAAAATTGCCTTCGTCCTCACAATTGAAATCCGCCGGCCCCCTTCGACCTCGTAATTGATCGCACAAGAATTCCGCCGGCCCCCTTCAAATAAAAACCGGGGGTAAACCAACTAAAAGAGAACCCTGGGCCCAGGCCCTTTCCGGGAAAAAAAACCAGGAACACGGCAGATTAGACCTCAAGAGCTAAGGAGCAGGCAGAAACAAAGACCAGGAACACGGCAGATTAGGCCCCAAGAGCGAAGGAGCACGGCAGAGAAAGACCAGGAGCATGGCAGAATAGACCCCAGGAGCTAAGGAGCAGGGCTGGATATGCCTCAAGTGCGAAGGAGTAGGCAGAGAAAGACCAGGAGCACGGCATAATAGACCCCAAAAGCTAAGGAGCACGGCAGAGAATGACCAGGAGCACGGCAGAATAGGCCCCAAGAGCGAAGGAGCACGGCAGAAACATGATCGACCCACGAACCCAGAAAGGAATATAGAAATGTAAGGCATGGCAACGTTTGAAAGACACCTGATTGGGCGACGGGCAAATGCAATGCTTAATGTATCGATTTTGATGTACCGTGCCGAGAGCTGTGCTGTGCTGCGCTGTGCTGAACTGCGATGTGCCATACCGCGATTATGCTCTATAGCGTTGTGGATCGAGTCCTCCTTTGCATCCGAATCCTGACCGAACTGATCTGGATCTTAAGCTCGAGCTGCCTCAGCACATAGTAGCTGCCTCGGAGCTAACTGACAGGGGAACATGCCAGGAGGACGCGCCGCGGAACGTCCCAAGGGACGCGCCAGGCGACGTGCCAAGGGACGTGCCGCGAAGACGCACCGCGGGACGTGCCGAGGGGACGCGCTACGGAACGTGCCAATGGACGTGCCAGTGGACGTGCCAGGAGACGCGCCGCGCGACGTGCCAGGGGGACTCGCCACGGGACGCGCCACGGAACGTGCCGAAGTTGCAATGCTGAATGTATCGATCTTGATGTACCGTGCCGTGGGCTGTGCTGTGCTGCGCTGTGCTGAACTGCGACGTGCCATGCCGCGATTGTGCTCTATAGCGTTGTGGATCGAGTCCTCCTTTGCACACGAGTCCTGACCGAACCGACCTAGATCTTAAGCTCGAGCGGCCTCAGCAGATAGTAGCTGCCCCAGAGCTAATGGACAGGGGGGCATGCCAGGAGGACGCGCCGCGGAACGTCCCAAGGGACGCGCCAGGCGACGTGCCAAGGGACGTGCCATGGGCACGCACCGCGGGACGTGCCAAGGGGACGCGCTACGGAACGAGCCAATGGACGTGCACCGCGCGACGTGCCAGGGGGACTCGCCACGGGACGCTCCGCGGAACGTGCCAGGCAACGTGCCAGGCTGCAATGCTAAGGGTATCGATATTGATGTACCGTGCCGAGGGCTGTGCTGTGCCTGGGCGACCTGGACACGTGAAAACACGAGTTTCGCTCAAGACGTTCTCAGCACATCCTCATGCTAGACATCCGCCTGGACAACCTGGACACGCGCAAACAAGCGTCTCGATCGAGACTTCCTCGACACCGCCTCATGCTAGACATCCGCCTGGGCAACTTGGACACGTGAAAACAAGCCTCTGGTTCGAGACATCCTCAACACATCCTCATGCTAGACACCCGTCTGGGCAACCTGGAGGCGTGAAACTAAGCGTCTCGCTCGAAACATCCTCAAAACCTGGGCACGTGAAAACAAGCATTTCACCTGAGAGATCCTCTGAATTGAGGTCCCCAGGAAAGCACAATATATAATACAAAACAAGCGTTTCGCTCGAAACATCCTCAACAAATTCTGAACATCAAGCGTTTCGTTCGAGACATCCTCAAATTTTAATTCGCCGGCCCTACTCCCGCACGTAATTTATCGCAAAATAATTTCGCCGGCCCAAGTCGCAGGGGGGCCGGGGGGTTAACCTACTAAAAGAGAACCCTGGGCCCGCGCCCTTTCCGGGAAAAAAAGCATAAGCACGCCAGAGTAGGCCCCGAGAGCTGAAGGAGTGCGGGAAAATAGACCCCAAGAGCGAAGGAGCAAACCAGAACAAGACGAGGAGCACAGCAGAATCGAACCCAAGAGACAAGGAGCACGGCAGAATATGCCCCAAGTGCGAAGGAGCACGGCAGAAACTTGATCGACCCACGAACCCGGAAAGGAATGTAGAACTGTAACACATGGCAGCGTTTTCAAAGACACCTGATTGGGTGACGGGCAAATGCAATACTGAAGGTATCGATCTTGATGTACCCTGCCGAGGGCTGTGCTGTGCTGCGCCGTGCTGAATTGCGATGTGCCATGGCGCGACTGTGCTCTATAGCCTCGTGGATCGAGTCCTCCTTTGCATCCGAGTCCTGACCGAACTGATCTGGATCTTAAGCTCGAGCTGCCTGAACACATAGTAGCTGCCCCAGAGCTAATGGACAGGGGAACATGCCAGGAGGACGCGCCGCGAAACGTCCCAAGGGATGCGCCAGGCGACGTGCCAGGGGACGTGCCATGGGGTCGCACCGCGGGACGTGCCAAGGGGACGCGCTACGGAACGTGCCAATGGATGTGCCACGGGATGTGCCAGGGGACGCGCCACGCGACGTGCCAGGGGGACTCGCCAAAGGACGCCCCACGGAACGTGCCAAGGAACGTGCCAAGTTGCAATGCTGAATGTATCGACCTTGATGCACCGTGCCGAAATGAGTGCTGTGCTGCGCCGTGCTGAATTGCGATGTGCCATGGCGCGATTGTGCTCTATAGCGTCGTGGATCGAGTCCTCCTTTGCATCCGAGTCCTGACCGAACTGATCTGGATCTTAAGCTCGAGCTGCCTGAACACAGTAGCTGCCCCAGAGCTAATGGACAGGGGAACATGCCAGGAGGACGCGACGCAGAACGTCTCAAGGGACGCGCCAAGCGACGTGCCAAGGGACGTGCCATGGGGCCGCACCGCGGGACGTGCCAAGGGGACGCGCTACGGAACGTGCCACTGGATGTGCCACGGGATGTGCTCCCAGGGCCACGATCCCTCGTAAATTACACTACACCCGCGCTCCCAGGACCACGATCCCTCGTAAATTACGCTACGTCAGCGCTCCCAGGGCCACGATCCCTCGTAAGGGCTCCTGGGCCCTCCTGGGTCTTCCTTGGACCTCTTGGGCCCTCCTGGGCTCTCCTGGAGCCTCCTGGAGCTTCTCCTGGGCCCTCCTTGGGCCCCCTGGTGCCTCTTGGAGCCTCCTGGGTCCTCCTGGGCCCTCCTGGGCTCTCCTGGGCCCTCCTGGGCTCTCCTGGGCTCTCCTGGAGCCTCCTGGGCCCTCCTGGGCGAAGTCAAGGTCCGAAAACACATGGGACTTGCCACATTTCTGAAATTCGGTGCCACCCCTCACGCAGGTCGGCGGGGTCAGGATCCGAAAACACATGGGACTTGCCACATTTCTGGAATTCCGTGCCACCCCTCACGCAGATCGGCGGGGTCAGGGTCCAAAAACACAAGGGATTTGCCACATTTCTGGAATTCCGCGCCACCCCTCACGCAGATCGGCGGGGTCAGGGTCCAAAAACACAGGGGATTTGACGCATTTCTGGTATTCCGTGCCACACCTCATGCAGATCGGCGGGGTCAGGGTCAAAAAACACAAGGGATTTCTGCTATTTCCGAACTTATGCAACTTCAAGAATCCAAAACTCAGTTCCCAGCGCCGTTCCGGAGGCCGCGGTACCTCGTCATTTATCGAGCGAACGCGTTTACCTAGTTTTTTTTATTGTTTAAAGTCGATGTCGGAAAAAAGTGCACTCTACCTGTGAAATATCGAGGTTTCCTTAAAGGCAGTAAAATTCCAAGAGCACGATCTGCGTGAAGGGTGGCGAAAAATTGCCTTCGTCCTCACACTTGAAATCCGCCGGCCCCCTTCGACCTCGTAATTTATCACACAAGAATTCCGCCGGCCCCCTTCAAGTCGAAACCAGAGGGTAAACCAACCACAAGAGAACCCTGGGCCTAAGCCCTTTCCGGGAAAAAAGCAGGAGCACGGCAGACAAAGACCAGGAGCACAACAGAATAGGCCCCATGAGCGAAGGAGCACGTCGGAAACAAACCAGGAGCATGGCAGAATAGACTCCAAGAACTGCCGAGCACGGCAGAAAAACATGATCGACCCACGAACCCGGAAAGGAATATAGAAATGTAACGCATGGCAACGTTTTCAAAGACACCTGATTGGGTGACGGGCACGTGCAATGCTGATTGTATCGATCTTGATGTACCGTGCCGAGGGCTGTGCTGTGCTGCGCCGTGCTGAATTGCGATGTGCCATGCCGCGGTTGTGCTCTATAGCGTCGTGGATCGAGTCTTCCTTTGTTTCCGAGTCCTGACCGAACTGATCTGGATCTGAAGCTCGAGCTGCCTGAACACATACTAGCTGCCCCAGAGCTAATTGACAGGGGGACATGCCAGGAGGACGCGCCGCGAAACGTCCCAAGGGACGCGCCAGGCAACGTGCCAAGGGACGTGCCATGGGCTCGCACCGTAGGACGTGCCAAAGGGACGCGCTACAGGACATCCACAAAATTCCTGCGCGCGGGACGTGGCACGCGCGAGACATCCTTGGAATTCCTGCGAGCGGGACACGAAAACAAGCATTTCGCCTGAGACATCCTCTGAATTCTGGCCCCCCACACAGCCCCCGCTCGAGACATCCCCAAATTTTGCAAAACCAGCGTTTCGCTCGAGACATCCTCAACAAATTATGAAAAACAAGCGTTTCGCTCGAGACAGTCTGCCAAAATTCTAAGAAATCCTAACAAAACAACCGAATTAGTAGAGACATCCTCATCCTGCGCGCGGGACGCGGCCCGCGCGAGACATCCTTGGAATTCCTGCGAGCGGGACACGAAAACAAGCATTTCGCCGGAGACATCCTCTGAATTCTGCCCCCCCACACAGCCCCCGCTCGAGACATCCCCAAATTTTGCAAAACCAGCGTTTCGCTAGAGACATCCTCACCAAATTATGAACAACAAGCGTTTCGCTCGAGACATCCTGCCAAAATTTTAAGAAATCCTCAAACAAGCGAATTGATCGAGACATCCTCGAAATTCCTGCGCGCGGGACGCGGCACGCGCGAGACATCCTCGGAATTCCTGCGCGCGGGGCGCTTTTCCGCGTCGCGGTCGGGGCTCCAGACACCGTTATTTGTCGAGGATTCTGCGAAAAACGCTCCGCACCCTCTTTTTTATAAGGGAAACCGGGGGTCTGCGGACCCCTTTTTTTATCGAGGATCCGAGATGGGGAGCGCACTTTCCTCGAGCGGGCACGCACGAAACGCACTTTTTTCAAAATTACACTACACCCGCGCTCCCAGGGCCACGATCCCTCGTAAATTACGCTACGTCAGCGCTCCCAGGGCCACGATCCCTCGTAAGGGCTCCTGGGCCCTCCTGGGTCTTTCTTGGACCTCTTGGGCCCTCCTGGGCTCTCCTGGAGCCTCCTGGAGCTTCTCCTGGGCCCTCCTTGGGCCCCCTGGTGCCTCTTGGAGCCTCCTGGGTCCTCCTGAGCCCTCCTGGGCTCTCCTGGGCCCTCCTGGGCTCTCCTGGAGCCTCCTGGAGCCTCCTGGGCCCTCCTGGGCGAAGTCAAGGTCCGAAAACACATGGGACTTGCCACATTTCTGAAATTCGGTGCCACCCCTCACGCAGGTCGGCGGGGTCAGGATCCGAAAACACATGGGACTTGCCAAATTTCTGGAATTCCGTGCCACCCCTCACGCAGATCGGCGGGGTCAGGGTCCAAAAACACAGGGGATTTGCCACATTTCTGGAATTCCGCGCCACCCCTCACGCAGATCGGCGGGGTCAGGGTCCAAAAACACAGGGGATTTGCCACATTTCTGGAATTCCGCGCCACCCCTCACGCAGATCGGCGGGGTCAGGGTCCAAAAACACATGGGATTTGCCACATTTCTGGTATTCCGTGCCACACCTCACGCAGATCGGCGGGGTCAGGGTCAAAAAACTCAGGGGATTTCTTTCTATTTCCGAACTTATGCAACTTCAAGAATCCAAAACTCCGTTCCCAGCGCCGTTCCGGAGGCCGCGGTACCTCGTTATTTATCGAGCGAACGCGTTTACCTCGTTTTTCCCGGCGGAGCCGGGTGAAATTCCGTGCCCGCCGGCTGACTGATGACTGACTGAACGTCAATGGACAGCTCGGGAGACACATTTCAAACCGCCCGCGGGAGCGCAACCCGGCGGCGGCAACCGCAACCCAACCGGGCGACACATTTCAAAACGCCCGCGGGAGCGCGCAACCGCAACCGCAACCGCAACCGGGCGACACATTTCAAAGCGCCCGGTTTCGCGCCCGCGGGAGCGCGCAACCGCAACCGTTTTTCAAAGCGCCCGCGGGAGCGCGCAACCGCAACCGCAACCGGGCGACACATTTCAAAGCGCCCGCGGGAGCGCGCAACCGCAACCGCGCAACCGGGCGACACATTTCAAAGCGCCCGCGGGAGCGCGCAACCGCAACCGCAACCGGGCGACACATTTCAAAGCGCCCGCGGGAGCGCGCAACCGCAACCGCAACCGGCGACACATTTCAAAGCGCCCGCGGGAGCGCGCAACCGCAACCGCATTTCAAAGCCCGCGGGCGCGCAACCGCAACCGCAACCGGCGACACATTTCAAAGCGCCCGCGGGCGCGCAACCGCAACCGCAACCCGGCGACACATTTCAAAGCGCCCGCGGGAGCGCGCAACCGCAACCGCAACCGCAACCGGGCGACGCATTTCAAAGCGCCCGCGGGCGCGCAACCGCAACCGCAACCGGGCGCCACATTTCAAAGCGCCCGCGGGAGCGCGCAACCGCAACCGCAACCGGGCGACACATTTCAAAGCGCCCGCGGGCGCGCAACCGCAACTACGAGACCTATGTTGCTTCACATCACCTATTTGGCCCCTGCTGACTTTTTCAAAATAATATATTGGGATGAAACCCTGCCGCTGGATAGATCGAGCACAGTTGATCACAGCGCAAACGCTCATGCGAACCCCCGCCAAAATGGCAAGAAATGGTAAGCTCAGATCCGCATGGCTACATTGCAACCGAAACGCTTGACCACCATCTCGACCGAACTGGCGGAATTCGACCACGCGTCCGACAAAATGCGTTCGACGAGGGATGCGCTGCACAATGCCCCGGCCACGGGCAGCGCTACGAGGGAAAGCGGGCCCTTCGAGGTGCCACTTTCAGCGCCCCTGAAAGTGACACCTCCCAGGGCCCACTTAAAGAGCACCAGAAAGGCTCCAAGAAGGCCCCGAGAAGGCCCCAGGGCGGCACCAAGAGGGCCCCCAGAGGGACCCAAGAGAGGCCCCAAGAAGGGCCCAAGAGGGCCCTCCGCGGTGTCACTTTCAACTCCCGTGAAAATGACACCTCCCAGGGCCCACTTAGGGCTTCAGAAAAGCTCTAAGAAGGCCCCGAAAGGGCCACAGAGAGCCGCCCCGGGTTCATTTCCGCGTGGCGGAGTTGGAAGCGATAACTTCAATGCCCTACTGGAGGCCTCTTTGGGGCCCTAAGACGGCACTGAAGAACCCCATCGGGGCTTTTTCAAAAGCAGAGGGCGCAAAAAGGGGCCTCAGTGAGCCCCTGGTCTAACTCCACCTGGCGGAATTGGAAGCGATATCGACCGGCGCCTTCATGGAGCCGCTCGGAGCTTCCAAGACGGCTCCATCGAAGGCCCCAGGAGGGCCCCAAGAGGATCGAACAACGATTCCTGGAAGTGCACCAGTGAGACCCTTGTTGACCTCCGCCTTGCGGAGTTGGAAGCGACAATTTGCAATGCCCTCTTGGGGCCTCTGGGGGGCCCCTCAGAAAGCTTTGGGGAGCACAGTGAAGGCCTTCGCAGGGCCGCGTGAGAGCCGTACCAGGGCCGCATGTGTGCGCGGATGGGGGCGACGAGTGCTGACGCTGACGAATATGAGAATGGTGAGGGCGATCAAGGCTGGCCCGAAACAAATCCTGGCGCCATTGCAAGCCGACGATTATCGGCCACGCCGCCAGGACGACGCCAAGCAACAAAACGACACCAACCAACAAAACGACACCAACCAACAAACCAACAAATCGACACCGACCAACAAAAGGACACCAAGCAACAAAACGACACCAAGCAACAAAACGACACCAACCAACGAAACGACACCAACCAACAAAACGGCACGAATCAACAAAACGGCACTGACCAACCAAACGACAAATCACTTCACGACACCAATGAACAACGCGAAATCCACCGACCGCCAACCAAACATAAAATCAACCGACACAACGAAACCAACCCACAGAGCCAGACCAACCACTGGATTCGTGAGTCGGGGTAGTCATGGAAGTGAGCCGCTGCAGCCCGCGGAAGCCATTAATAGTGACCAGAGCACCGCAATGCAGCAGCGTCCCCGGGCGGCGGCGGGAGTCTCGGATCTCCCGCGGGACTGGAGCGTAGCGAGTTCGTCCTGGGTCCGGTTTAGTGAAGTGAAGAATTTCGGGGTGCTTGCATGGCAAAAACCTTCACTTCACTAATCTGGGGCCCCTGGAGCCCCAGGGCGTTTCAGGTCCCCTCGCTGTCTGGGTAGTCCAGGGGGCGCAGTGGCGGCTTACCAGAGGCCCTGTTCCCTAGCCTCACTTGCTTTCACCCGTGGTGCTCGACGGCCGTCTCGGAGCTGTCTTGTGGCGGTCTGGGGCAATCCCGAAGCCTCTTGGAACCATCCCAAGGCCCCAAGGCGCCACCAATGGGGGCCCCAAGAGAGCTCCCAGAGGGCCCCGAAAGGCCTACAACAGATTGCACGTTCGCGCGAATTCTTTGTACCACTTTGGGGGGTCCCTCTTGGGGCCCTCGGGGAACGTTCCCGGGGCCATCCGGGGGCCCACTGGGGCCCCGGGAAGGCCCCAAGAACGCTCCCAGAGGGCCCCAAGAATGCTCCAAGAGGGCCCCAAGAGGACCCCCACAAGTGACAAAAACTAGTTGCATGAGGGCGCAACTTACTCGGCGCCTCTTGGGGCGCTTTTGGAGCCGTGCTGGGCGCCACTCGTGGACGACATGGGCTGGGCGACGGCGTGTGGACCCTGTCGCTTGGGCCATCGGGGGTGCTCCCCAATGGGGCCACGAAGCGTGTGACCGTATGACGGAATGGGCTGGGCGGCGGCCTGTGGGCCCTGCCTGTGGGGCCGTCGGTGCAGCTCCCCGTGGGGCCACGGAACGTGCGAAACGTATGCCGAAATATGCTGGGCGGCGGCCTGGGAAACCTGCCGCTGGGACTTTTTTTGGTGGAGCTGCCTATGGGGGCACGAAATGTTTGAGGGTGTGTCAATGTGGCCTGGGCGACGGCATGTGGACCTTGCCGCCGGGACCTCCGATGAACTCCTCATGGGGACACGAAGCGTCTGAGGGGCGTGCCGACATGGGCTGGGCGGCGCACTAAGGACCCTGCCGATGGGGCCTTCGGTGGAACACCTCACAAGGCCACGAGACTTGCGGGGGATGTGGCGAAGCAGAGACGCGGGGGAACAAGGGGGGTGTTTTGATGATGTTGATGAGGATGGTGGTGGTATTGATGATGGAGACGACGAGAATGCTGATGATGCTGATGATGATGGTGATGGCGACGATGACGATGGACGATAACGACGGGGACGCGCGGAAAGCAGGGGCAGATACGCGAAGAGGGAGGACGAGGGAGGGGGCCTGAAAGAATGACGCGGGGCGGTGCATCTTCAAAACGAAGAACCAACACTGCAATATGGTCGGAAATTTCTGGACGTCCCCCCCGTGGCGCGATCAATGTCCGCGACAGCATCGCTGGCACTACGAACCACATGTTCGAACACTTCCTGCGACGTTACCCGCGGGGTGGATCAGCCAGGGATGGGGGGCGAAACCGCCCCAGCGCAAAGCAAATGTACAATCCTGAGAAACCCCGGCCCACATCAACCGATCCGCAATAAGCACGCAAGCCTTTGACGACCACAACGCAGGTGACGTCGCATAACGCGACGCGCCATCGAAAACGTTCGACGCGCGCCTCGGAATGACATCGGGCTTCATGGAACGTCGAATGGAAAACATGAAAAACCGCCCTGTGGGCTCCGAGACTCAAAATTACTGATGTGAAGGATTTCGGGTCGTCGAGCAACCGCAACCGGGCGACACATTTCAAAACGCCCGCGGGAGCGCGCAACCGCAACCGCAACGGCAACCCGGCGACACATTTCAAAGCGCCCGCGGGAGCGCGCAACTGCAACCGCAACCGCAATCGGGCGACACATTTCAAAGCGCCCGCGGGAGGGCGCACCCGCAGGGTTTCAAGGGGGTCGATTGCGCGTGCACTTGTGCGTAAGCTGCCCGCGGAAGGTGGCGCGTAGCCACCTTAATGCGGTCTGCCGCGCGAGCGGCTTGCGTGATCCACCGCGCAAGGTCGTCGCGCAATCCAGTGCAATCCCATTTCTGATCGTGTCTCCCCGGGGGGTCAGGCGAGTGGAATTGCCTCAGCCACGTCTCGGCCACGCTCGTGGGACTGCCCCCCGCAGGGTTTCAAGGGGGTCGATTGCGCGGGCACTCGCGCGCATGCCGCCCTCGTAAGTTCGCGCGTCTGCCGCGCGAGCGGCCTGCGTGAGCCACCGCGCAAGGTCGTCGCGCATTCGAATGCAACCCCCCTTCTGATCGTTTCTCCCGGGGGGGTTCAGGCGAGTGGAGTTGCCTCAGCCACATTTCGGCCACGCTCGTGGGACTGCCCCCCGCAGGGTTTCAAGGGGGTCGATTGGGGGCGGGGGACGACAAGGAGAAGAAGGAGGAGCCACTGGCGGAGGGCCCGACGACGAGCCCCCGCGTGGCCTGCGGTTCTCCGCCGGGACATTGCAGCGGGGAATCCCTATTCCACGCTGCTGCCCTTGATTTATCGTTTAAAGTCGATGTCGGAAAAAGTGGACTTCACCTCTGAAATATCGAGGTTTCCTTAAAGGCAGTAAAATTCCAAGAGCACGATCTGCGTGAGGGGTGGCGAAAAATGGCCTTCGTCCTCACAATTGAAATCCGCTGGCCCCCTTCGACCTCGTAATTTATCGCACAAGAATTCCGCCGGCCCCCTTCAAGTAAAAACCGGGGGGTAAACCCACTAAAAGAGAACCCTGGGCCCACGCCCTTTCCGGGAAAAACCAAGAGCACGGGAGAATAGACCCGAAGAGCTAAGGAGCACGGCAGAAGATGCCCCAAGTGCGAAGAAGCACGGCAGAAAATGACCAGGAGCACGGCATAATAGACCCCCAGAGCTCAGGGGCACGGCAGAAAAAGACCAGGAGCACGGCAGAATAGGCCCGAAGAGCGAAGGAGCAAACCAGAAAAAGACGAAGAGCACGGCAGAATAGAACCCAAGAGACAAGGAGCACGGCAGAAGATGCCCCAAGTGCGAAGAAGCACGGCAGAAAATAACCAACGGCATAATAGACCCCCAGAGCTCAGGGGCACGGCAGAAAAAGACCAGGACCACAGCAGAATAGACCCCAGAGCTAAGGAGCACGGCAGAAAAAAGACCAGCAGCACGGCAGGATAGGCCCCATGAGCGAAGGAGCACGGCAGAAACAAAAACAAACAGCACGGCAGAATAGACCCCAAGAGCTGAGGAGCACGGCAGGCGAAGGAGCATGACAGAAAAAAAACAGGAGCACGGCAGAATAGACCCCAAGAGCTGAGGAGCACGGCAGAATCGGCGCCAGGAAAGAAGGAGCATTGCAAAACACGACCAGTGACCAGGAGCACGGCAGAATAGACCGCGAGAGCTACGGAGCACGGCAAGATAGATGCAATAATACAGCATGATACGCCCCAAGGAAGAAGGAGCATGCAAGACAAACACAAGGAGCACGGCAGAATAAACCCCGAAAGCGAAGGATCACGGCAGAATATGCTCCAAGAGCTAAGGAGCACGTCAGAAAACGACCAGGAGCAGAGCATCATAAGCCCCAAGAACAAAGGATTGTGACATACAATGGCCAGGAACATGGCATAATAGGCCCGTAGAGCGAAGGAGGACGGCACAAAAAACGAGCATTGCAGAATAGGCCCCGTGAGCGAAGGAGCACGGCAGAACTGCTCATTCTCTGCCTTGCTCTTTTGTCGCCAGCCATGCTCCGCCCGATTTGGTGAGGATGTATGCAGCGACAGCGCGATTTTTAACACGAGAGGTAGTAAAAACGCCACTCCAAGATATCATTTTTGTTAGGATGTCTCAGGCGAGACGCTCGTTTTTGAACATCTGTCGAATTCGCGGCTTCCCATGTTTAAGGGATGTCTCAGGCGAAACGCTCATGTTTGATGAAATCGATGTTGTGAACAGTTCATTGTTGTAAAGATGTCTCAGGCGAAATCGCCATTTTGGATCGTCTCGAGGGCGCTCCTGGGGGTCACATTTGGGCTTGTTTGGGGCCTTTGGGGGCCTTCTTGATGCCTTACAAAACCGTTACAGTCCGATGTTACACACATTCATTTTTTTCAGGATGTCCCTAGCGAAATCGTCATTTCTAGATGACTGGCTTAAACCATCTAGAAGCCTTTTCAGGAGCGATCCCAAGACGATGTTAAAACAGCAGTTTTCAAAACGATGTTGTTCGATGTGTTATTTTGTTGAAGATGTCACTAGCGAAATCACTATTTTCAGCAACCTTAAGGGCGCTCGTGGAGCCATGTTGTGGCCTTCTTTTGCTTCCTGATGCCCTCCTGAAATCATTACGATGCGATGTCGCACGCATCAATTTTTTGAGGATGCCCCTACCGAAATCGACATGTTTTGAAGGCTGTCTTGGGCCGTTTGGAAGCCTTTTCAGAAGCAAAGTCAAAACTATGTAAGAACAACAGTTTTCAAGTCGATGCTGGTGTATGTTTTCACTTTTTTGAGGATGTCCCTAACGAAATCGCTATTTTCGGAAGTCCCCCAATCGTTATGACAGCCATCTTGACGTGCTTTTTGGCCTCTCATTTCGTCATCTTGAGGTACTTCGAGAACGATATCAAGACGACGTTGAGGACATCTCATTTTGTTGAGGATGTCCCTAACGAAATGCAAATATTCTGCCGTGCTCTTCGTTCTGGTCCGCCGTGCTGCCGCTCGTTTTCTGAGGATGTCCCTAGCGAGATCGCAATTGTTAACATAAGAGTTAGTTAAAGACTTCAGTCGTCATCTCATTTTTCGAGGATGTCCCGAGCGAAACGCTCATTTTCACAGACGGCGACATTTCGCTGTCATCAACTGTTCGAGGAGGTCTCGAGCGAAACGCTTGTTTTTGTTAAACGCGATGTCGCGAAGATCTCATTTTTGTGAGGATGTCTCTCGTAAAATCGCCATCCCAAGGAATCCGCTAAGCCTGTATACCGTGCGACCCGCCACCCCCTATAGTTAAGAGATCTCTTACTGATATGAGGAGGATTCAGCCAAAGCGTCCAGCTCGCTTCTCGTTCCTCGAAGACGCTTCCCGTCATCCGCCGGCCCTCTTCCCGTCAGATCCGGGTGTAAACAGCTAAAAGAGAACCCTGGGCCTGCGCCCTTTCCGGGAAAAAACATTGCTGTCAGTACAGTGGGGGCTCGACCACAAGAAACCAAACCCTGAGACCCCAGGACGTCCATCGATTTTTGGTGTGGGAACGTCACGCTTCCCATGGCAAAACTATCAAAACCCAAGAAGTCCAGTGCACCCTGGGGCAAGCAGGGTGTTTCTTGGCACGGGCCTCCACTATACTGCGCACATGGACGGCCCTGAACCGACATGGGCACCTGCCACTGCGTGCCGGACACCTACCGCTGCACGCCGCTGTCACGCTGTCAGGCTCCTTGCTTCTGAATCTATGCCCCGGCGCACGGGGGCGGAAGGACTGCAATTCCCCGTGCGCGCAAGCCTGTCGCGCAAGCGCAACCCTAAACCTACCGCACAAGCGAACGCATGCATTCATTCATGGATACGCGTCCGTGCGCGCCGGTGAATCACAATATGCGATCAAGGTGTGCGAACCCTACCCTTACCCCCTACGATTTCTGAGGGGGTGGGGGGGGTCACTTCGCTCGGGAGCTCCCGAAAAAAGTGAACCCCACCCTCCCCTCAGAAATCGTGGGGGGTAGGGGTAGGGTTCGCATGTGGCCCCCTAGTAATGTCAGCTGCGCTTCACCAGCCCCTCTGCGGGGGCACCAGGCCGCGAAGTCCAGGCGCTCAAGTAGCATGACCGCTTGGAGGTTCATGAAGCTTTCCTAAAGTCATCTCTGATGCAAATTGGTCATCGGTGAGGTCATTGGTGCACCAACAACATTCATTATTATGGAAACATCGTGCTCTGAATCCCACCAGCTCACTGGGCGTACGGGAGGCTCCTGCCTTGACGATGAGGAGGGGGGAGAAGAGGAGAATTGAAAAGAGGAAAGGAGAGAACGAGAAAGGAAGGCAGGAGGGCGGGCGAGGGGATGGGTGGGAAAATGAACATGAACAGTAATCCAGTATAGGCTGGGCGCAGTGCAGCCTGCACCGAGGACGAAAAATGAGAAGAGCAGAGAGGAGAGAGAGGGAGAGAGAGAGGAAGAGAGATATTGAGAGAGAAAGGGGGGGAGAAAGAGAGAGAGAGGGAGAGAGAGAGAGAGAGAGAAAGACAGAGAGAGAGAGAGAGAGAGGCACAGAGAGAGACAGAGAAAAAAGAGAGAGAGAGAGAGAAAGAGAAATTGTGAGAGAGAGAGAGAGAGAGAGCGAGAGGGGGATGGAGAGAGAGAGAGAGAGAGAGAGAGAAAGCGAGAGGGATGTAGAGGGAAAGAGGGATAGAGAGAGAGAGAGAGCAAGCGAGGGATGGCGGCGTGTGGAACCAAACGTTCTGTCCGACGTCCCAGGGGGCTCCCGCAGCAGCCCGCCCCCGCTGCGACGCTCGACGGCAGCCCAGCCGCGGCGGCCCTCGGGCCTCTCGGCCTCCTGCTCCGCCACCTGGCGGGGAGCCGGGTGGCCCCCAGACCGACCCTGAGGGGCCGAAAAATCGAAGGGCGGTGCTAGACTTGGAAGCCTGAGATCGTCGGAGATCTGGGGGGGAGGAGGAGGCGGCGGAGGAGGAGGACGACGACGACGACGTCGACGACGACGGCGGCGGCGGCGACGACGACGGCCAGGTGGGGAGGGCATGCGCGGGTTGCCAGAGACCAGACAAGCGGGTGCTACTACTCGCCAAATCTCGCTGCTCGCAAATGGCCTGGACCCGCTGCGGGGCTTCACGATACATCGCACAGAGGCAGACGTATGGTTTTTCGGACGTTTGCGAGTAGACACTTTGCGAGTAGTGGAACGCGCTCGGCGAGAGAGACGCGCGGGGCACTGGGAGCGGCAAGGGGAAGTCTCCCAGTGGGAGAAAAGATACCGATGCCGGTGCCCTTCCCTTCCCTCGCTCTCGTCTTGCTGTGGGACCTCCCGGGAGTCCCTCGTCGCCACGGCTGGGTTCGCCTCGAAATGCTGGTCCGCACGCACCCGAGGAGAGTTCCGGGAAGTAGCGGTACCAGAATATCGGCGAGCTTCCAGGGCGGATGAAAAGTGGCGCAGTCGTTGCAGAGTCGAAGCGCTTCCTAACTCCCAGACACAGGGCGGCGCCCCTGGCCATGCAGGACGGACAAGCGGTTCGTTATGGTTCATGCATAGTTTTTCGGGCGCGGCACGTCCAGCTCACAGCCACCCCACGAGCTGCTTGCGTTTCAGCCTCGCGGAATCCCAACAGACCACAGATCAAACCAGCAAGGCACGACACGCGTCTTTGTGATTGCCCGCCCAAAACTTGAATGTACCCCCCCTTCGCCACACCACGAAGGTCCGACCGCTTCACAAATAACAGCTGATCACAAGTGGGTCATCTGCGTCGTACATCATCGCCACCACCGCAAAAGAGATAGCATGTGCTAAGATCCGTTCCGACAGAACCCCAGAATAACCATGACGCTATGTATGTATGTATGTATGTATGTATGTATGTATGTATGTATGTATGGATATATATATATATATATATATATATATATTATATATACATATATATATATATATATATTGTCGCGCACGCAAATTACATAATTGGAATCAAGCATCTCCCAGGGGTGAATCGCCGAGCGAAATTGTTTGGCAACCCGACATAGTAATTGAGTACATAGTCCGCGGGGGTGGGAATCAGAGAAATAGAAGGGAGGAAGGGCCATGGCAATACCAGGCCGCCCTCTCGAAGGGTCCACTTTCGTGGCCGGGGACGCCTGCCCTGCTGCCAGCGGCGCCGCTGCAAGCATCCCGGGGGCCTTGCCCGCCCCTTCCGCGGGGGCCGCCGTCCCCGCCGGTGCTGGGGGCGCTGCTGCGGGGCTTCCTGCTGAGGGCAGTGGAAGGTCACCGACGGCGGCGCAGGCCGGTGGCCTGACTGGGCCTGCTGAGGGCCGTTGGAGGTCACCGACGGGGGGCTTGGTTGCGGCTTCGCAAGCCCCTCCGGCGGACTCAAAGGGTGTGATCACAACGGTGAACGTTTCCTCCTACGGCAAGCTGGAGGAGCTGCTCGCGTCGAAGCAGTTCCAGTCGACGATCGTCTTCGCCCAGGAGCACCATGCGGGGCCTGACAAGGCGGCGGCTTTGCAGAGTCGCGTGGAGGTCCTCGGGTACCATGGCGTGTGGGGCACCGCCGTGGCCTCCACCACTTCAGACAGCGGTACCCAGGGCGGCAATGCTGTCGTGGCTCGGCGCGGCGTCACGGTGACGCTGCCCCCTGGCCGCGCTGATGGCGACATCGTCCCTGGGCGAGCGGTGGCGGGCCACGTTCACTGGGGAGTTGCCGGCGGCATCGTTTGTGTGTCGGTCTACCTCCACGACTCCGTGGGGCTCGTAGCCTCCAATTTGAGCATCCTGCACGCGGTCGGTCTGTTCTTGATTGACATGACTGCCAAGGGCGTGGCCTGGATCGTCGCGGGCGACTTCAACATGGAGCCAGCCGTCATTGAGCTCTGGGGACAGCGAGCCCTCTCCGAACCCGAAATTTCAGCGTCTTGACTGTAGGCTGCCATCTGCGACTCGGGATCAGCAGGCCCGAGATGGATCGAATCGCGAGATTGGATCGCAATCGGAAGCGAATCGGATTGCCAAATTCGCCGGCCCAACGGGCCAGGGCGTGCTAAGATCTCCGGTACCTGGTTAACAGTATTTCTAATTCGCGCGCGCGGGGCGGCCCCTGGGGGTCCCCCGACGAAAAGTACCCCGGCAAGGTCCCGGCAAGTCCCCGGCAAGGTCGGGCCAGAGATGCCGGAGCCCTGTTACAGGGCCCCAGGACGGGCCAAGAGGTCCCCAAGAGGCCTCCAAGACGGTCCAAGAGGGCCCCGAGACGGCCAAAGATCGCCCGAAGACGCCCAACAGGGCCCCAAGACAGCCCAAGAGGCCTCCAAGACGCCCCAAGGGCCTTCCAAGAGGCCTCCGAAGAGGGCCCCAAGAGGCCAAAATCGTTGATTTTCATTGTTTTTTATATGTTTTTTGCGTTCTGGCTTTTTCGGCTTCCGGACGCTCCAAGACGGCCCAAGAGGCCCCCAAGACCGCTCCAAGACGGCCCACGAGGCTCCCAAGACGGCCCCGGAACGGCCCAGGAGGGCCCCCAAGACGGCCCAAGTGCCGCCCAAGACGGACCAAGAGGCCCCAAGACGGGCCCAAGAGGGGCTCAAGAGGGGAACCGAGAACTGAAAAATCGAGCCCTCCGCCCCAGAAGGCGCCCAGGAGGCCCCAAAAAGGCCCCAAGAGGCCCCCAAGAGGCCCCAAGACGCCCCAAGAGGCGCCCAAGAGGCCCAAAAGAGGCCCCAAGAGGCCCCAAAACGGCCCCCAAGAGGCCCCAAAACTCGGCTAGCCCACAACGGTGCGACAATATGGGCCGGCGGAATGAGCGAAGCGATTAAATAATCATCTGAACCAGAACCGCATCGGATCACCGCGCCTGTCTACGGCTGGCCCCAGACGATGCCAAGTGAATCGGGGGCGACGATGGGGGCGAATACCTCAGGGGAGAACAATGCGAGTATCCAAGGGCGCCGGTGGTCTGTGCCTTCGGCGAGGCTCCAGGGCGAATCCGTGGAACTCCCGCCCCTGCGCTATTCGCCCACATGGTCGCCTGCGAAACCATCAGGCCAGATCGAATCGAATCGGAGTCGCGGCTCCTGCCAGACATAGATGATGAAAAAACGGCATAAGCATAACCTTTCGACTGTCCGCGCGAATTTCTTGGACCCGCGCCGGACTCCCCTCGCTGGCGCGCGGAGCGCGCCAGGGGCGGCGCCGGAGGCGCCGCCTGAGGGGCCCCAGCGCGGATCCAAGAAATCCGCACGGAACGCTCAGAGTGTGTGGTTACGTATGCCCATTCTCTCCGACTATCGAATCGGATCGCCTATCGAATCGAATCGCAGGTGCGGCCCCGGTCGCACCCCCCGTCCCAGGGGTTGGACCTCTGGCGGCCCCGAGGGAGCGCAAGCGGGAGCGCGAGGGGGCTGCGGCCCGTGGACCGAGGCCGTGCAACACAGGGCGGCCGGAGGGCCACGACTGGCGGGGCGCACAATAGGACAGAGGGAGGGGAGAGGCCTTCCTGCTCCTCCTCCTCCTCCTCCTCCTCCTCCTCCTGCTCCTCCTCCTGCTCCTGCTCCTGCTCCTCCTCCTGCTCCTGCTCCTGCTCCTCCTGCTCCTCCTGCTCCGCCTGCTCCTCCCCCTCCTCCTCCTGCTCCTCCTCCTCCTCCTCCTCCTCCTTCTCCTCCTAGAGGCAGGGACTGGAGGGGACGAAGGGGTCGGAAGTGATTGAGGTGTAACGCGCGGCGCTGCGGATTCGAAGCCAGGAACCATCTCAAGACGGGATGGTCGGGAACCAGCCACAGCCGACCAGAGCGCCGTATTCAATCACGGGCCAGCGGACCACGGGCCGCCGAATCACGATGCATCTGGCATCGGGCCACCGAACCATTGTTGGCGGCGCGCACGAGGGGGTATGGTGGGCAGGAGCGTCTTAGAGGGAGGCTGCTTCTCAGACGGCGCCGGCTCTGCATCTGCAGAGAAGGCCCGCACCTTCTGAGGAGCAGAGGGTGCTTCTAAGAAGCCCTCCCCCTCACCCCCCCCTGTGCGCGTAGCCCGCTGCACCCCGAGTCCCTTTCTCGGGGCGGCTCCAGCCGTGCCGACGGGAGGGCTCCAGGAGGCCGAGACGCAACGAAGAGGGCGCCAGGGAGGACCGCCGCTGCTCCCCGACCGCCCCGTCCGAGACCCCCCTCGGCTCGCTCGCCGAACCCCTTCCGAGCGCCCCCGCCCCCGTCTGGGGGCCTCCCGAGGGGTCAGTAGCCCTCCCCCCTGCAGTGGGAGCTCGACCAGAAGAAACCCTCCACAAGAAACCCAACCCTGAGACCACAGGAGGTCCACTGATTGTTGGTGTGGGAACGGTCACGCTTTCCATCGCGAAAACATCGAAGCCCAAGAAACCCAGGGAACCCTGGAGGCCATCAAGGGTGCTTCTTGGCATGGGCTCCCACCGCGGTTAACCCTCCCCCCCTCAGCCCCCCTCCGCGTGGCTGACTGCGACAGGGCAGCATGCTCTGACTGAGCATCGCGCACTCATTCGTCGCGGCGGCCGGCGGTGGCGCCGCGCGGGGGGCGAGGCCCAGGTCGGGCCGCACAGGCGGCAAATCCACACCGAGGGGGCTGCGGGGGGCTGGCGAGGGCGGCCGCGGAGAGGGGCCCGCGGGCAGGCGAGGCGCCCAGGACCTGCAGTCCACGCCAGAAAGCATCGCGCACGCCTGGCCACGTGCAGAGGGGGGCAGGGGCAGGGAGGGAGGCGTCTCAGAAGGGGGGCTGCTTCTTCGAAGGCGCCTGCCTCAAGTTCATGGATGTAAGGCCCGCGCCGTCTCAGAAGCAGCCCCCTTCTAAGCAGCCATCCCCCCTTCCCCTGCCCCCCTCTGCGCGTGGCCGACACACAGGAGGGGGGTTGTGGCCACACCGGGGGCCACGGGAGGCACACCCGGCCCAGGGCGCCCGGCGAGGGAACTGCGAAGCAAACAAAGAATCCCCCGTTGGCCAGCCCACTCCTGCCGCATCGTAGTTTCATACATGACTCCTCCTTTCACCACCACCACCACCACCGTCATCATCATCATCATCCTCCTCCTCCTCATCATCATCATCATCATCATCATCATCATCATCATCATCAACAACAACAACATCATCATCATCATCATCAGCAGCAGCAGCAGCAGCACCATCATCATCATCATCATCATCATCAGCAGCATCATCATCAGCATCATCAGCATCATCAGCATCATCATCAACATCATCATCATCCTCATCAGCAGCACCATCATCATCATCAGCAGCAGCATCATCATCAGCAGCATCAGCATCATTATCACCGTCCATCATCACCAGCATCACCATCATCACAGTCAGCATCAGCATCATCAGCATCATCGTCGGCAGCATCAGCATCAGCATCAGCATCAGCATCAGCATCAGCATCAGCATCAGCATCAGCTTCATCATCATCATCATCATCAGCATCATCAGCATCATCATCATCATCATCATCATCATCATCATCATCATCATCATCATCATCATCATCATCATCATTATCGTCATCTTCATCATTGCCATTATCACCATCGTCATCATCAGCATCGCCATCGTCAGCATCATCTTTATCACCATCACCATCATCATAAGCACCCTGGTCAGCAGCAGCATCATAAACAAACGAATGCTGATCATCGTCATCACCAACATCATCAACTCAGTCAGCATCATCAGCAGACACAGCATTACCATCGTCATCGTCATCGTCATCATCATCATCATCATCATCATCATCATCATCATCGCCATTATCATAACCATCACCATCACCATCACCATCACCATCATCATCAGCAGCATAATCATCAGCATCATCATCATCGTAATCATCATCATCACCATCATCATCATCATCATCATCACCATCATCATCATCATCATCATCATCATCATAATCGGCATCGTCATCATCATCATCAATCATCAATCATCATCATCGTCACCATCATCCTAGTCATCATCATCATGATCCCTTTCGCATCCTCCTCCTCTTGCTCCTCCTCGTCATCATGCTCCTGATTCTCCGCCTGCGCCTCCTCCTGTTATTCCCTTCCCGGCGTCAATGCCGCGATCTCGCAGCCCTCGCAACGCTTCATACCCTCTCCAGGGAGCCTCCCTAGGGCAGCTGAAGGACAAGATGGCCAGTCGGTATCCGAGACGGGGGCAAAGGGCATCCGGGCCCTGTGCCTCTATCCCTTCATCCCACCATCCCCGCTCCTTTTCCTCCCTACCTTCCTTGTCCTCCTCTTCCTCCGGTCCCTTCTCCTCCCTCCTCTTCCCTGTCTCCTACACTCCCAGCCAGGACTGCCGGCCAGCCAGGCAGCTCGGGCAACCCCTGGGGGGCGGCAAGGAGCGACGGCCCAGGCCGCTCGCTCAGCCCCCCCGCGACCCCAAGCGGCGGCACAAAAAAGGTGTAGTCGAGGTTGATTGGAGAGGACACGCGAGAGGACACACGACCCTTTCGGGGAGACGCAAGACTCGGGTTCGGGAGACTCGGGTGGGCCTGACGGGGCCATCATGAAGATGACGTGACCCAGTCTGAGACTTGACGCGGGCTCCCGCTGCAAACATCCCACGAAAACCGGACCGTCGAATTCCAGGACGCGCTCGTCAGAAAGCGCCAGCGAACCCGAGCTCCAGCGTGCTCGAGTCTTACCTTTCCACGACCCTTCCGAGGGCCACATTGCCATAGGAATGTAGAATAGAAGGAGAAAAAACGGCACACTAAACTCTTGGCGCTCCGCGCGGATTTCTTGGATCCGCGCTGGACCCCCCTCCCTGGCGCGCGGAGCGCGCCAGGGGCTGCGCCGCAGGCGCTGCCGGGGGGGCCGAGCGCGGATACAAGACATCCGCACGGAGCGCCAAAAGTTTCTGTTTATGGCGTTTTTTTTCTTCTTCGACAAAGGGCACGAGGGTACCCTAGAATTGGCAGGGTCGACCGACTATAATCAGCCTCGACGGTAGGCGGACGGGTGATGCCGCCGGCGGATCGCCCCCCACGGCCTGCCTGCGGCACATTCGTGCCGTGGCGACCCTGGGGCTGGTTTCTGGCACCGCGCGCATCGTCGGACCTTGAACGATAGGCGGTTCTCCGGTCGACAACTCGTTCCACATCGGCCGGCTCTGGGCCACTGGCGTTAGGTCGGGCGTGTCCCCCCACAGGCGGACCGTGGACGAAAAATTAAAGATACCCCCAAAATATTCAAAACTACTGAAAAAATGGTCGAAAAATCGTCCCCAAACTATGTTTGAATATTCCTCCTGTAATTGGAGGGGCACGCCAGACTGAAGACTTGCGCCGTTCAACCTTGAGCACCCCCGTCGGGGTCGCCGCCGCGTCGACGCGACACGACCCCACTGTGACGCATCGGCGATGCATCGCCGATGCGGCGCGATCCTCCGACCCCATCTACTCCGACCCCATCTAGGAAGCCTAGTTGCTTTCCGATCGACAACCCGTTCCACATCGGCCTGCTCTGGGCCACTGGCGCCGTCCGACCTTGAGCACCCCCGTCGGGGTCGCCGCCGCGTCGACGCGACACGGCCTACTTGGGACGCGACAGAGAGGGACAGACACGGCGGGCGCAGGCTCGGTGTCGGCACGATGCGGAAGGAGGAGTGAGCAAGGAGCGCCCCCTCTTCCTCCTCCTCCTCCTCCTCCTCCTCCTCCTCCTCCTCCTCCTCCTCCTCCTTCTCCTCCTCCTCCTCCTTCTCCTCCAGTCCTTCTCCTTATAGATAACTCCTCCCTATCACGCCCCGAGGCCAGTTTCTACGGCGGGCCAGGCGTTTCGCCCGAGACTTCCTCACCATTGATGACTGTGACGCTTAGAAAGTGGCAACAGCTTCACAGATGGAGGGCGGGTGGTTTTCACAATGTGGCTCTCGCCTTAGCGCCGCCCGCATTCATTTTCAAAATTTGCAAGGGTTTCACGGATTGAGGGCGGGTCGTTTTCAACATGTGGCCATCGCCTTAGCACCGCGCACACTATTTGACAACAGTTGTAAGAGCTTCACGGATTGAAGGCGGGTCGTTTTCAAAATGTGGCTCTCGCCTTGGCATCGCGCACATTATTTGACAATTCGCAAGAAATTCACGGATTCAGGGCACGTCGCTTTCAAAATGTGGCTCTCGCCTTGGCGCCGCGCACATTCGTTGTAAAAAAATGCAAGAACTTCACGGATTGAGGGCGGTTTCTTTTCAAACTGTGGCTCTCGCTTTCGCGCCGCGCGCGTTCGTTTAAACGAGCTGCAAGAGCTTCACGGATTCCCATGATCAACGTATCAAAAATTGGGTTGGGGAAGGATTCAGGATTATGCGGGTGCAACAATTATGTTGGTTCGCGGTGCTGGAATCAAAAAAATGGCGTTACGGCACGATTCCGGATCGCCAAACCGCAGTCGTCAGGTTGATACGTGGCGTTCAAATCCCGAGAACAATGTGTGGCATGCTTCAGGACTTTCAAACGGTTGTCTTCCAACGAGGCAATCCCTTGAATGGAAATGAACCGTTGTAGGGGCCGATGAAGCGGGAGCATGGAGGGAGGGTCAATTCCAACATCGTTGATGACTCTTGGGTTTACACTGGTCCTCCTCCTCCTCCTGCTCCTCCTCCTCCTCCTCCTCCTCCTCCTCCTCCTCCCCTCTTCTCCTCCTCTCTTCTTCTCCTCTCCTCCTCCTCTCTCCTCCTCCTCTCTTCTCCTCCTCCTCGTCCTCCTCCTCCTCTTCATCCTCCTCCTCCTGCTCCTGCTCCTCCTCCTTCTCCTCCTCCTCCTCCTCCTCCTCATCCTGAATCCTACCAGCCCTCTGGGCGAAGGCGGCTTAGCGATACGTCTTCCCCTTCGGGGAGAGGTACACTTCTCCACCTACCCTCTCTCCCTGAGTTTGGAGGAGCGTGGTCGCAAAGCGCTGGCGTCCAAGAGCGCTCCGAGAAGGGCCCACGAGGGCTCCAAGGCGGTCTCGATAGCGCCCAAGAGCGCCCAAAGAGCGCCCAAATGGGGTCCCAAGATGCAATGTTTCGGACTCCAGCGGGGGGGGCATAATTGTTCATCCCCCATATGTATCGATGGCCTCCAAGATGCCCCCCCCCAAGGCCCCCCAAGGAACCCCAAGAGAGACCCAGGGGAGCCTAAAGGGCCTCCACCATGGCCTAAAGAGGGCCCCAAAATCCGCGGAGGCATTCATGGGTGACTCCTGGGCCTGCTCAGGCTGATCCCGATCTTCGGTTCGACGTCTGCAGCCCCATCTTTTGTATCACTTCTTCCGCACTTCCCTGATCAATGCAAAGAACTTCCCCAGGCATCGCTTCTACATGGGCCAATGGGGATGCGCAAAGCCGCAAGGATTGTCCTCCTCCTCCTCCACCTCCGCCTCCTGGCCTCTTCTGCGCCTCAACCGCTAGCTTTCCGTTCCTGGCTCTCTGCCGCGTGTACCTGTCAGACGCTCGCCGCAGTATACTCCCGGCGGCACTTGCCACACACTCGATCGCCCTGCCGATCGCAGCTTCCTGCCTTGCCCCCCCGCTGGTGGCGCACCTGCTTCTCTTCGATTGCTCTGGAGAACTCCTTGCGTCGTGGGGCGGCGCGGTCGCATACCCCGAGTGCCGACAGCACATGCGGACACGCGCACGTGCACACACGCGCTCACGCCCACGCGCAAAAACATGATCGGCGGCGAGCGAGGGGGGGAAGTGAGAAGGGGCGGGCCTTCTCAGAAGGTTCGGGAATCCCCCGGCCGTTTGAGAAGTTTTCTCAGCCTTCCCGAAAAACACAGAAAGCTTCTCGGAAGACCGGAGGGCTTCTGAGGAGAAGTCCCGCCGCCCTCTGAGAAGGCCTTTTCCTTCTCACTTCCCCCCCCGCTCGCCGCCGAAAACCATGTGCACGTTTCCGCACATCGCAATGCACACCACCCTGCACCCGCCCTACGGCTCAAGACACGCTGAGTTTCCTCGACTCGCTCCGAAGCGTGCCTGAGCTGGGGTGGGTGCCTCGGAAGAAGCCCTCGAAAACGACACTCGAGGCCCGAGGCAAAAATGTGGGCACGGGACGCGAACCCGCAAGAGTGCGCCGGCTGCACGGAGTCTTCAAAGAAGTAAACACACAGTAAGGCTGTAACCATTTCTCTATTGTGAAATAATCGCCCTTCCCCTCCCCCAAAGCGCCACGCCACATCGGCAGACCAAAGTGGCGACCCCCTCCTTGGGCCCCGAATCCTAAAATATCGAATGATAATCAATGGCCTTCGCCCCTTTGGGTCCAAGAGGGCCCCAAGACGACCCCGCGACGGCCCAAAGAGACCCCTAGAGGTCCACGACTGCCCAAAAGGGCCCCAAGACGACCGAAGATGGCCGAACCGATGACTTTTCTGTTAGCTCCCCAACGAATAAGTCTGCCTGATGTTGCATGCACGCCCAAGCTGCAGGGGCTCTGAGACAAAACGGCGATGGAAACGGACAAAAAGTCGCGTGCTGCGTTATCGCCCCTTGCCTCGTCTGCATCTATCTTGTCAGAATTCGATCGAATTCAGAAATTTACCTTTTTGATGACGTCATAAAAAATTGTTGTTTACTTACGAATCCGTCATACAATTAGCCTGGCGAAAGACCCAACCATATGCAGTTCTTAGTATCGCACTTGTGGGTATCGTCTTCGGCGGGGCTCCCGCATCGGGCCACGAAACGCTGCACCCGGCGGGGCAGGTGCATGCGGGCTGCGCCACTGGGACCTTCGATGGAGCTCCCTATGGGGCCACGGAGCGCTGTACTGGGTGGGGGAGACGCACGCGGGCTGCGTACTTAGGGCCTTCGGTGGAGCTCCCTATGGGGCCACGAAGCGCTGTACTGGGTGGGGACGCATGGGGGCTACGCCCCCGGGACCGTCGGTGGAGCTCCCTACGTGGTCATGAAACGGTGTACTGGGTGGGGGAGACGCATGCTGGCTGCGCCACTGGGACCGTCGTTGGAGCTCCGTATGGGGCCACGACGAAATGCTGTACCGGGTGGTGGAGACGCACTCGGGCTGCGCCCCTGGGGCCTTCGGTGGAGCCCCATATGTGGCCACGCAGCGCTGTACTGGGCGGGGGAGACGCATGCGAAATGCGCCCCTGTGACCGTCGGTGGAGCTCCCGACGGGGCCACGAAGCGCTGTACGGGGTGGGGACGCATGCGGGCTGCGCCACTGCGACCTTTGGCGGAGCTCCCTACGTGGCAACGACACGCTGTACTGGGGGGGGAGACGCATGCGGGCTGCGACACAGGGACCTTCGGTGGAGCTCCCTAATTTCGGGGCCACGGAACGCTGTATCGGGTATGGGAGACGCATGCAGGCTGCGCCACTGGGACCTTCGGTGGAGCTCCATATATGGCCACGAAACGCTGTACTGGGTGTGGGGTGGGGGGCGCATGTGGGCTTCGCCACTGGGACCTTCGGTGGAGTTCCCTAGGGGGCCACGAAACGCTGTACTGGATGGGGGAGACGCATGCGAGTTGCGCCACTGGGACCTTCGGTGGAGCTCACTACGGGGCTACGAAACGTTGTACTGAGTGTCGGAGACGCATGCGGGCTGCGCCACTGGGACCTTCGTTGGACTCCCCTGTGGGGCCACGCAACGCTGTACTGGGTGGGGGGGGGGCGCATGCGGGCTGCGCCACTGTGACCTTCGGTGGACTCCCTATGGGGCCACCAAGCGTTGTAGTGGGTGGGGAAGACGCATGCGGGCTGCGCCACTGGGACCTGCGGTGGAGCTCCCTATGTGGCCACGAAGCGCTGTACTGGGTGGGGACGCGTGCGGGCTGCGCACTCGGGACCGTCGGTGGAGCTCCCTATGGGGACCCGAAACGCTATACTGGGTGTGGGAGACGCATGCGGGCTGCGCCCCTGGGGCCGTCGGTGGAGCTCCATGTATTGTCCAGGGCTTGGGCCCCCCCCCCCCAATGCTGATGCCATTGCCCCCCCCCCCGCGCGATGTTCCCCCCCGCCCCCCCCTGTGGGCGTGGCGTGGTGCTGCGCTGCGGTGCCCCCCTCCCCCCCCCCTGTGGATGTGGTGTGGTGCTGTGATGGTTCAGAGGTGGGCGTGGCGTGGTGCTGCGCTGCGGTGCCCCCCTCCCCCCCTGTGGATGTGGTGTGGTGCTGTGGTGGTTCAGAGGTCGTTGTCGTCGTCGTCGTCGTCGTCGTCGTCCTCGTCGTCCTCGTCGTCCTTGTCGTCCTCGTCGTCATCGTCGTCGTCGTCGTAGTCGTCGTCGTCGTCATCGTCGTCGTCGCCGTCGTCATCGTCGTCATCGTCGTCGTCGCCGCCGCCGCCGGCGTCGTCGCAGCCGCAGCCGTCGTCGTCGTCGTCGTCGTGGTCGTCGTCGTCGTCGTCGTCCGTCGTCGTAGTCGTCGCCGTCGCCGTCGCCGTCGTCGTCGTCGTCCGTCGCCGTCGTCCGTCGTCCGTCGCCCGTCGCCGTCGCCGTCGTCGTCGTCGTTGTCGTCGTCGCGTCGTCGTCCGTAGTCGTCGCCGTCGCCGTCGCCGTCGCCGTCGCCGTCGCCGTCGCCGTCGCCGTCGCCGTCGCCGTCGCCGTCGCCGTCGCCGTCGCCGTCGTCGTCGTCGTCGTCGTCGTCGTCGTCGTCGTCGTCGTCGTCGTCGTCGTCGTGGGGACCATGCCATCTGGGGGGGGGGGGGGCCCGAGGAATCCTGGGACCATACCATCTGGGGGGGGGGCCGTGGGCCCGGAGCCCGGGACCATATATATCGCCACGAAGCGCTGTACCGAGTTTGGGAGACGCACGCGGGCTGCGCCACTGAGACCTTCGGTGGAGCTAGCTGCTAGCTCCCTATGGCGCCACGAAGCGCTGTACTGGGTGAGGGAGGCGCATGCGGGCTGCGCACCTGAGACCGTCGGTGCAGCTCGCCATGGGGCCACGAAGCGCTGTACTGGGTGGGGGAGACGCATGCGGGCTGCGACACAGGGACCTTCGGTGGAGCTCCCGATGGGGCCACGAAGCGCTGTACAGGGTGGGGAAGACGCATGCGGGCTGTGCCACTGGGACCTTCGGTGGAGCTCCATATATTGCCACGAAACGCTCTACATGGTGGGGGAAACGCAAGCGGGCTGCGCCGCTGGGACTTTCGGTAGAGCTGGCCACGAAGCGCTGTACTAGGCGTGGGAGGCACATGCGGGCTGCGCCACTGGGACCGTCGGTGGAGCTCCCTATGGGGCTGCGAAACGCTGTACTGGGTGTCGGAGACGCATGCGGGCTGCGCAATTGGGACCTTCGGTGGAACTCCTGTGGGGCCACGAAACGCTGTGCTGGGTGTGATAAACGCATGCGGGCTTCGCCAGTGTGACTGTCGGTGGAGGTCCGGCTACGAAACGCTGTACTCGGTGTGGGATACGCATGCGGACTGCGCCACTGGGACTTTAGGTGGGGCTCCCAATGGGGACACGAAGCGCTGTACAGTCGGGGCCCGACCACAAGGAATCTTACATAAGAAGCCCAACCCTGAGACCCCAGGACGTCCATTCATATTTTGTATGGCAACGTCGCGCTCTCCATCGCAAAACCATCGAAACCCAAAAAAAACAAGGGCACCATGGAGGCAAGCAGGGTGTTTCTTGGCATGGGCCTCCACTGTACTGGGTGGAGAGACGCATGCGGGCTGCGCCACTGGGACCTTCGGTGGAGCTTCCTATTGGGACCACGGGGCGCTGTTCTGGGTGGGGGAGACGCGTGTGGGCTGCGCCACTGGGACGTTCGGTGGAGCTCTATATATAGGGGAGAGCGTGATCCACCGCCGCTTTACTGTGGAAAATTGCCAGCCTTTTCCTCCCGAGCCCGGGGGTCGCCCCCACCCCCCCCTCCGAAAATCCCCCCCCCCCCCCCCCCCCCCCCCCCCCCCTCCCCCCCCCCTGGACCCCCCCCCCCCCCCCCCAACCCCCCCCCCCTCCCCCGGCAAACCCCCCCCTCCCCTCCCCCCCCCCCTCTCAAAAACCGGGGGGGGCCACTACCGGTTCGAACCCCCCCTCCCCCCCCCCCTCCGGATCTGGAAAACCGGGGGGGGCACTATTCGAGCCCCCCCCCTCCGGATCTGGAAAACCGGGGGGGGTCACTACCGGTTCGACCCCCCCCCCCCCTCGAAAACCCGAGGGAGGGTCACTACCGGTTCGACCCCCCTCCCCCACGCACCGCCAGCAAACGACTCCCGGTCCCTACCACCGTCCGCATCACATCCCCCACTGTTGTTCCCAGCACCACTGTCCTCACCACCACTGTCCCCACTGGTTCCACCACCGTCCCTACTGTCCCCACCAGTGCCCCCACCACTGTCGCACTGTCCCCACTGTTCCCACCACTGTTCCCACCACGGTTCCACTCTCCCCACTGTCTCCACGGACCCAACCACTGCCCGACTATCCCCACTGTCCCCACTGTCCCACTGACTCCTCCGCTGTCCCACTGAGCTGTCCCACTGTTCCCACCACTGTCCCCACTGTCCCCACCACTGTCCCCACTGTACCTCTGTCCCATTGTCCCACCGCCGTCCTCGCCACCGCCTTCACCTGTCCCCACCACCATTGTACCCTCCACTGTCCCACTGTTTCCACCTCATTCCCACTGTCCCCACACCACTGTCCCCACCACCACCGTCCCCACCACTGTCCACTGTCCCCCCCGTTCCCACCATTGTCCCCACCACTGTCCCCACCACTACCGTCCCGTCCCACTGTCCCCTCACCACTGTCCCCACCAACACCGTCCCCACCACTGTCCGCACCCCCACTCGGTTTTCGAGGGGGGGGGGGGTTCGAACCGGTAGTGACCCCCCCCCTTTTCGAGGGGGGGGGGGGGGGGGGTTCGAACCGGTAGTGACCCCCCCCCTTTTCAGGGGGGGGGGGGGAGGGGTTCGAACCGGTAGTGACCCCCCCCGGTTTTCCAGAGGGGGGGCCCGGTTTTCCAGAGGGGGGGGGGGGGGCGGGGTTCGAACCGGTAGTGACCCCCCCCGGTTGTCCGCCAGCAGCGGTAGAACACGCTCTTTCATATATATATATAGCCACGAAACGCTGTACTGGGTGGGGGAGACGCATGCGGGCTGCGACACGGGGACCTTTGGTGGAACACCCTATGTGGCCACGGAACGCTGTAACGGGTGTGGGAGACGCATGCGGGCTGCGCCACTGGGACCTTCGGTGGAGCTCCTATGGGGTCACGAAACGCTGTACTGCGCGTGGGAGACGCATGCGGGCTGCGCCGCAGACCTTGGTGGAGCCCCGTGGGGCCACGCAACGCTGCACTGGGTGGGGGAGACGCATGCGGGCTGCGCCACAGGGGCCTTTGGTGGAGCCCCCTATGGGGCCACGAAGCGCTGTACTGGGAGGGGCGACGCATGCGGGCTGCGACACTGGGACCTTCGGGGAAGCTCTTTCTTTTGCCATGAAGCAGTGTACCGGGTGGGGGAAGCGCATGCGGGCTGCGCCACTGGGGCATCAGGTGGAGCTCCCTAAGGAGCCACGCAACGCTGTACTGGGTGGGGGAGACGCATGTGGGCAGCACAATTGGGACCTGCGGTGGAACTCCTTATGGGGCTACGAAGCGCTGTAAGGGATGGGCCACTGTGACCTTAGGTGGGCCTCCCAATGGGGCCACCAAACCCTGTACTGGGTGGGGGGCACGCACACTGGGGCCTTCGGTGGAGCGCCATATATGGCCACGGAGCGCTGTACTGGGTGGGATTGGGACCTTAGGTGGGCCTCCTATTGGGCTACGAAGCCCTGTACTCCGTGTGGGAGACGCATACGGGCTGCGCCACTGACACCTTCGGTGGACTCCCTATGGGGCCACGAAGCGATGTACTGGGTCTGAGGGGCGCATGTGGGCTGCGCCCCTGGGACCTTCGGTTGAGCTCCCTATGGGGCCACGAAGCGCTGTACTGGGTGTGGGAGACGCACGCGGGCTGCCACTGGGACCTTCGGTGGAGCTCCCTATGGGGCCACGGAACGCTGTTCTGGGTCTGCGCCACTGGCCCCTTCGGTGGAGCTCCCTATGGGGCCACGAAGCGCTGTTCTGGGAGTGGGAGACGCATGCGGGCTGCGCCACTGACCCTTACGTGGAGCTCCCAATGGGGCCACAAAACTCTGCACTGGGCGTGGGAGACGCATGCGGACTGCGCCACTGGGACCATCGGTGGAGCCCCCCTATGGGTCCACGAAACGCTGCACTGGGTGGGAGAGAGTCACGCGAACTGCAGAGGAGGGAGGAGGGAGAGGAGGGGAGGAGGGGAGGAGGAAGGAAGGAGGAGGAAGGAACGCGGGACGCTCTCTCTTCAAAACGGGAAAACTGCTTACTTCTGAATTCGAGCTCTGACAAGGTAGTCCCAGTGAGAGCTCCTCAGACGCGGAGACGACAGGTGGCACGTGTGACGGCCTGGGCGGCGCGCGAAGGGTCACAACATCAAGTGGTTCGCTGGCAAGCCGCGAATTCGTCGCGGGCATGGGGACACCACTTCTTCTCTACCCGTGCGCATAATCACTTGCATGGAACTCCATCGCAGAGCATCCTCCGAACAGACGATATGTTTGTTTACCGGCATTTCTCGGGTCGCGGAAAACGGGAAGAGTGAAACCTGACCGGACAAGAACGGGAAGCGTCGTTTTAGTCCACCAAGCTATGTTGTTGTTATGCCGCGCAGGTATGCCGTGGCGCGCGTGTCGACGTGCGTGCGGGGTGTGTTTTGCTGTGCTCCTGTGTGTTCTGCCGTGCTCCTGTTTTGCCGTGCTTCTGTGTTCTGCCGTGCCTCTGTGTGCTCTGTGTTCTGCCGTGTTCCTGTATCAGCCGTGCGGATCGTCGCGGTGGTCGTTTTGGCAGAGCTTCTGGGCGCACACGGCAGAAAAAGATCAGGAGCACGGCAGAATAGGCCCCAAGAGCGAAGGAGCACGGCAGAGAAAGACAAGGAACACGGCAGAATAGACCCCAAGAGCAAATGAGTACGGCAGAATACACCCCATTAGCTAAGGAGCACGGCAGAAAATGACCAGGAGCACGGCAGAATAGACCTCAAGAGCTAAGGAGCAGGCAGAAAAAGACCAGGAGCACGGCATATTAGGCCCCAAGAGCGAAGGGGCACGGCAGAAAAAGACCAGGAGCACGGCAGAATAGACCCCAGGAGCTAAGGAGCAGGGCTGGATATGCCTCAAGTGCGAAGGAGTACGGCAGAGAAAGACGAGGAGCACGGCAGGATAGACCCCAAAAGCTAAGGAGCACGGCAGAGAATGACCAGGAGCACGGCAGAATAGGCCCCAAGAGCGAAGGAGCACGGCAGAAAAAAACAGAAGCACGCCAGAGTAGACCCCGAGAGCTGAAGGAGTGCGGGAAAATAGACCCCAAGAGCGAAGGAGCAAACCAGAAAAAGACGAGGAGCACAGCAGAATAGAACCCAAGAGACAAGGAACACGGCAGAATATGCCCCAAGTGCGAAGGAGCACGGCAGAAAAAAAGCAGGAGCACGGCAGACAAAGACCAGGAGCACAGCAGAATAGGCCCCATGAGCGAAGGAGCACGTCGGAAACAAACCAGGAGCATGGCAGAATAGACTCCAAGAGCTGCCGAGCACGGCAGAAAAAGACCAGGAGCACGGCAGAATAGACCCCAGGAGCTAAGGAGCAGGGCTGGATATGCCTCAAGTGCGAAGGAGTACGGCAGAGAAAGACGAGGAGCACGGCAGGATAGACCCCAAAAGCTAAGGAGCACGGCAGAGAATGACCAGGAGCACGGCAGAATAGGCCCCAAGAGCGAAGGAGCACGGCAGAAAAAAACAGAAGCACGCCAGAGTAGACCCCGAGAGCTGAAGGAGTGCGGGAAAATAGACCCCAAGAGCGAAGGAGCAAACCAGAAGAAGACGAGGAGCACAGCAGAATAGAACCCAAGAGACAAGGAACACGGCAGAATATGCCCCAAGTGCGAAGGAACACGGCAGAAAAAAAGCAGGAGCACGGCAGACAAAGACCAGGAGCACAGCAGAATAGGCCCCATGAGCGAAGGAGCACGTCGGAAACAAACCAGGAGCATGGCAGAATAGACTCCAAGAGCTGCCGAGCACGGCAGAAAAAGACCAGGAGCACGGCAGAATAGACCCCAAGAGCTAAGGAGCACGGCATCCTAGGCCCCGAGAGCGAAAAAGACGCCAGAAAAAGACCAGGAGCACGGCAGAAGATGCCCCAAGAGCTAAGGACGACGGCAGAAAAGACAGAAACACAGCAGAAAAGGCCCGAGGAGCCAAGGAGTACGACAGAAAAGACCAGGAGCACGGCAGAATAGGCCCGAAGAGACAAGGAGCACGGCAGAAGATGCCCCAAGTGCGAAGAAACACGGCAGAAAATGACCAGGATCACGGCAGAATAGACCCCCAGAGCTCAGGGGCACGGCAGAAGAAGACCAGGACCACGGCAGAATAGACCCCAGAACTAAGGAGCACGGCCGAAAAAGACCAGGAGCACGGCAGAATAGGCCCCATGAGCGAAGGAGCACGGCAGACAAAAAACAAAGAGCACGGCAGAATAGACCCCAAGAGCTGAGGAGCACGGCAGAAGAGGCCCCAAGAGCGAAGGAGCATGACAGAAAAAACGGGAGCACGGCAGAATAGACCCCAAGAGCTGAGGAGCACGGCAGAATAGGCGCCAGGAAAGAAGGAGCATTGCAAAACACGACCAGTGACCAGGAGCATGGCAGAATAGACCGCGAGAGCTAAGGAGCACGGCAAGATAGATGCAAGAATACAGCATAATACGCCCTAAGGAAGAAGGAGTATGCAAGAAAAACACAAGGAGCACGGCAGAATAAACCCCGAAAGCAAAGGAGCACGGCAGAATGTGCCCCAAGAGCTAAGGAGCACGGCAGAAAACGACCAGGAGCACGGCATCATAAGCCCCAAGAACAAAGGATTGTGACAGAAACTGGCCAGGAGCATGGCAGAATAGGCTAGAAGAGCGAAGGAGCACGGCACAAAAAAACAAGGAGCATTTCAGAATAGACCCCAAGAACGAAAGAGCACGGCAGAATAGACGTCAAGAACGAAGGAGCACTTTTTTCGCCGGCCATGCTCCGCCCGATTTTTGAGGATGTATGCAGCGAGAGCGCGATTTTAAACATGAGAGGTATTGAAACCGCCACTCCGAGATATCATTTTTGTTAGGATGTCTCAGGCGAGACGCTAGTTTTTGAACATCTGTCGAATTCGCGGGTTCCCATGTTTACGGGATGTCTCAGGCGAAACGCTTATTGTTGATGAAATCGATGTTGTGAACATTTCATTGTTGTAAGGATGCCTCAGGCGAAATCGCCATTTTGGATCGTCTCGAGGGCGCTCCTGGGGGTCACATTTGGGCTTGTTTGGGGCCTTTGGGGGCCTTCTTGATGCCTTACGAAACCGTTACAGTCCGATGTTACACGCATTCATGTGCTCAGGATGTCCCTAGCGAAATCGTCATTTTTAGATGACTGGCAGGAACCATCTAGAAGCCTTTTCAGGAGCGATCCCCACACGATGTTAAAACAGCAGTTTTCAAAACGATGTTGTTCGATGTGTTATTTTGTTGAAGATGTCCCTAGCGAAATCACTATTTTCAGCAACCTTAAGGGCGCTCGTGGGGCCATGTTGTGGCCTTCTGTTGCTTCCTGATGCCCTCCTAAAATCATTACGATGCGATGTCGCACGCATCAATGTTTTGAGGATGTCCCTAGCGAAATCGACATTTTTTGAAGGCTGCCTTGGGCCGTCTGGAAGCCTTTTCAGAAGCAAGTCAAAACTATGTAAGAACAACAGTTTTCAAGTCGATGCTGGTGTATGTTTTCATTTTTTGAGGATGTCCCTAGCGAGATCGCAATTTTCGGAAGTCCCCCAATCGTTCTGACAGCCATCTTGACGTGCTTTTTGGCCTCTCATTTCCTCATCTTGAGGCACTTCGAGAACGATACCAAGACGACGTTGAGGACATCTCAGCGAAATGCAAATGTTCCGCCGTAGCGAAATGCAAATGCGAAATGCAACGTTGTTGAGGATGTCCCTAGCGAAATGCAAATGTTCTGCCGTGCTCTTCGTTCTGGTCCGCCGTGCTGCCGCTCGTTTTCTGAGGATGTCCCTAGCGAAATCGCAATTCTTAACATAAGAGTTAGTTAAAGACTTCAGTCGTCATCTCATTTTTTCGAGGGTGTCCCGAGCGAAACGCAAATTTCACCGACGGCGACATTTCGCTGTCATCAACTGTTCGAAGATGTCTCGAGCGAAACGCTTGTTTTTGTTAAACGCGATGTCGCGAAGATCTCATTTTTGTGAGGATGTCTCACGTAAAATCGCCATCCCGAGGAATCCGCTAAGCCTGGTACACCGTGCACCCCGTCACCCCCTATAGTTAAGAGATCTCTTACTGATATGAGGAGGATTCAGCCAAAACGTCCAGCTCGCTTCTCGTTCCTCGAAGACGCTTCCCGTCATCCGCCAACCCTGTCGGCGTGTGTGAGGGGCTTGTCCGTCAAGTCGTCATCTCCGTCATTCGTTGATCGTCGTCTCTGTCGTCCCCTTTCCCTGCCTCCCCCCTTTCCCTGGGCTCGTCGAAGCTCCCCCCTTTCCCAGGGACCTCCTCAGCGCGCCAGCCAAAGCGAAGTTGAGCAACGTCGATATTGAGTCGAAGGGAAGGCCCTTCCCTTCGATCCCTCCCCCGCTGGGGGGGGAGCGTCCCAGGGGTGGGTCCCGGGGGGCGTCTGGGGGGCGTCCCAGGGGGGGTCCAAGGGGGGGGGGTCAGATACGACGCCCCCCCTGGGAATCCCGGAGCCCAAAAAAGCCCCAAGATGGGCCAAGAGTGCCCTAAGAGGCCCCCCAAAGACAGTCCAAGAGAACGCCGAATCGCCAAACGATCTGTCCAAGACGCCTTGACGGCCTCCAGACGGCCCAAGAGGCCTGCAAAGCGCCCCAAGAGGCCTCCAGGAGCTTTCCCACGAGAGCCCCAAGAGACACAATTCATGGATTTCCCACACGCTTTTGACAGATTTTGGCGTTCTTGCCTCTTCCGCTTCCCGACACGCCAAGACGGCCCAAGAGGCCCCCAAGATCGCCCCGAGACGGCCCAAGAGGCCCCCAAGAGGGTCCCCTAACGGCCGAAGAGGGCCCCAAGACGGCCCAAGACGCCTCCAAGACGGCCCAAGAGGCCCCCAAGACGGCTCCAGGAGAGTGCCCAGACGGGGGACCCGAACAGACATTTCGAGCTCTCAGCCCCAAGAGACCCCCAAGAGGCCCCGAAGAAGCCCCAAGAGGCCCCAAGAGGCTCCCAAGGGGCCCCCAAACTGTCCCAAGACAGCCCAGGAGAGCCCCAAATTGCCCAGGAGGCCTCCAAGAGTGCCTCGAGACGGCGCAAGAGGACCCCTGGACGGCCCAAGACGGCCTCAAGAGAGCCCCAGGCTGTCCCAAGAAAGCCTCTGGCCTCCTCCTCTTCCTCCTCCCCCTCCTCCTCCTCCTCCTCCTCCTCCTCCTCCTCCTCCTCCTCCTCCTCCTCCTCCTCCTCCCCCCACTCTGCTCCCTCTCCTCCTGCTCTCCTCTGCCTCCTCATCCTCCTCCCCCTGCCCCTCCCCCGTTTTCATCGTCGTCGTTCTCAGGGTCGGCGGCACCGGCCGTAAGGCCTTCGCAATAGTGAACGTGCAACTGCCAATCCAAATCCTTGCTACGGACATTCACCGTGCTGGCTCTTCACTGGGCGAGCTGTGCTGGCTCTTCACTGGGCGAGACATTCAAGGCGGACAATGACGAGACACCTAAATAAAAACTAGCCCATACCTCAAGGCACACTTGAAACACGCAAGCAGTCCGACCAAGATGCATACGACAATGGCTGTGACATGTTTCGGCAGCCTCGCGCCAACAATCTCTTGCCTAACACGGAATACCGATCAGGACGCAAGGGATGAACAAGCAATGTCCCAGAGCTCTTATGGGCCCACGCAATCCTTGCCGTAGGTCAAGTGCGTGATTGAGACGTCATCCATGAGGATGTTGAACTGGCTGGCGCGCTGCACGATTGCCTCGCAAGCAGACAATAGAAACCCAGCTCGCGTGTGGCGGTCCCGCATGTCTTCCTGATGCTCATTTCAACACGGTGTGCAGTGCCCTTCTTCGCTTCACCTCGTTTGGAGGAACTTGCAATGTTGGTTCAATGTGATGCGTGCATTCGCAACCTTGAAGAGGCCCAAGGACACACACACATAAATACACACCAATAAACATATTCCCCATAGCTTTCCATATGTTTTGGGTTTTCGTTTTCGCTCCCACTTCCCATATGCTCCCATATTTTCTGGGGAATCGACGATTAATTGTGTCTGTGTGTTTCCCATCTTGAAACTTGGCCGATGACTTGCTCAGTGGCAGTGGAAGCGGGGAAGTGGGTTTAACGAGAGGGCAACAGGGGCGTTGCTTTCGCAACGTCTGTCATGTGATATCCATGGATTCGTTCCTCCCAGCGTGCGCGCTATGCCCACCAAGAGAGCTAACACATCGCTTGCACCGACACGCCTCCTTACCCAGCTTCCCAGCCCTTCCCATGCTCCTCCCCATAGCTTGATCAGCATAGCCAGTAAACCGCTGATCGAAACAAGCGGTAAGTTTTCTTCGTACGCCTCATCCGAACTGTTGGAGATGGTGATCGGTGTGGTATTCGTTGTTTTGCCGATCGGCGCATGCCTTCGAACCTCATCTCCCCCATGGAGTGGATCATGCCTGTTGTTGGCGCCTGTTTTCATCAGGTGAAATCTCCCCCATAAGACGCACTGTTGCAATCACTCGCATTAAACAGAGGTCCAGAGCCAGACCCCCCACCCACCCCCCTTCCGCCCAATGTCGAGACTCCGAATAACAAAACGTTCACATGTTCCTACTGCTGGTGGCACTGTTCCTGCTGTTGCTTCTGGTCCTTCACCGCCCACCCTCCTCGCACTACTAATGTCATCGCCCTCGAATGCTCCCCGACTCCTCGTCTTGCCATCGTGATGGTGCTGCTCCTCCCCCTTCGCTTCCCCTTCCTCCTCCTTCTCCTTCTCATTCCAGCTACGCTCCTCCTCCTCCTCTTTCTCCTCGTGCTCCTCGTCCTCGTCCTCCTCCTCCTCCACCTCATCCTTCTCATCCTCTTCATCCTCCACTTCCTCCTCATCCTCATCATCACCATCATGATCATCATCCTCATCAGCATCATCATCATCATCATCATCATCATCAACATCACCATCATCATCATCATCATCATCATCATCATCATCATCATCATCATCATCATCATCATCATCATCCTCATCAGCATCAGCATCATCATCACCAGCATCGTCATCACAATCATCATCATCAGCATCATCATCAGCATCATCATCATCCTCATCATCAGCGGCATCATCAGCATCACCATCCTCATCATCAGCGGCATCATCAGCATCATCGCCATCATCATCATCAGCATCATCATCAGCATCGTTAGCATCACCATCACCATCACCATCACCATCATCATCACAATCAGCATCATCAACACCATCATCATCAATGGCATCAGTATCATCGTCATCATCATCACCATCATCATTGGCATCGTCATCGTCATCATCGCCATCATCGTCATCATCATCAGGATCAGCATACTCATCAGTGTCAGAACTATCATCATCGTCATCCTCAGCAGCATCACCATCAGCATCATCATCATCATCATCATCATCATCAGCAGCATCATAATCATCAGCATCAGCATAATCTCAGCATCAGCATCAGCATCAGCATCAGCATCAGCACCATCATCATCAGCATCATCGTCAGCAGCATCATGAGCATCATTATCATCATCAGCAGCAGCATCATCATCATCATCATCACCCATCTTCATCATCATCCATCATCATCATCATCACCATCATCATCATCATCATCATCATCATCATCATCATCACCATCACCATCACCATCATCATCATCATCATCATCATCACCACCACCACCACCACCATCATCATCATCATCATCATCATCATCCTTGTCTCCATCCTCAACCTTCTCCAGGTCCTCCTCCCTGCCCTCCTCCCTGGCCTCCTCGTCCTCCTCCAACCGCTCGTCCCTCATTTTTCTCCTCCGTTCTCATCTCCATCGTCATTCCCTTCGCACCCCTGCTGCAACCTACGGATCCTGTTGAAACTCGCCTGAGGTGTCAGGGGCCGTTTTGGATCTCGGGGCCCGCTTGGAGCAAGTTGGTGCGCCTGTTGGACACATCGTAGGGCCATGGGGCGCGTCGTGGCTCTCTTTCTCCGACCCGATCGGACAATCTTGGGGGACTAGTTGACCCATCTTGGCGCGATCGGGCCGTGTCGCCCCCCCCCTCCCCCTCGAAGGCCTCAAGAACTCGCTTGCTGGTGGGCCTCCCAGGGACCTGTCCAACATGAGAGGCGCTCTGGGACCCCCTGGAGCCGAAACACGTAATCTACCGCACGTGTCTTCTGAGACAGCTGATCTAACACATCGTGCAGTCGTGCAATATAGAAAACAACGGGCAATGCTTCTCCTTGTCCAGCGTGGCCCCGTCGTCCGCTTTCAGCATGTCACGCGTTGTCTGGAAGGCATTCGGCGATCGGTAGCGCAGACTGTATGATCGGAGCGGGCACACGAGTCCCAGCTCCGTTTCGCCTCGGAGGAACCAACGACTCCATGGGTTGGTTGGGCCAACTCGTAAGCCAAGCGGGGTGGCGTCGCAGTGCGCCGACCCTCGCTTCCCAACAACGACAAACTCGAGTCAGTGCAACACGAACCCGCCAAGATGAGCGGTGGAGCAGCGATCCCCCCCTCGGATTTTTTTTATTCCCTACCTAGGCTCTGCCTAGAAGGGTTCTTACTCTCTTAGCTTAAGGGGCCGGGCAATGGAAAGCGCCCCGGGCGGTTCCCCCGGTCCCCGCCCCGCGGTTCCCCCAGTTGCGCCCCCTGGGTTCACCCAGCTTAGCTTAGCTTATCTCATCTTAGCTTAGCTTAGCTTTGTCTAGCCTAGCTTGGTTTAGCTTAGCTTAGCTTAGCTTAACTTAGCTTATCTCATCTTAGCTTAGCTTAGATTGGCTTGGCTTGGTTTAGCTTAGCTCAGCCTAGCTTAGCTCAGCTCAGCTCAGCATAGCTTCGCTTACCTTAGCTTAGCGCATCATAGCGCAGCGCAGCATTAGCACAGCATAGCATAGCATATCATGACCAAGCATAGCATAGCATAGCATATCATAGCATAGCATAGCTCATAATAAAACAAATCATATCATATCATAGCATAGCATAGCATAGCGCAGCACAGCACAGCATGGCATAGCAATGCTTAGCATAGCACGGCATAGCATAGCATATCATAGCATAGCGCAGCATAGCGCAGTATAGCATAGTATAGCATAGCAGAGCATAACATAGCATAGCGCAGCATCGCATACCATAACATAGCCTAGCCTAGCATAGCATAGCATAGCGCAGCATAGCATAGCATAGCATAGCATAGCGCAGCATATCATATCGTAGCATAACGCAGCATAGCATAGCATAGCATAGCCTGCTATGCTAGCATAGCCTCCTATGTTCCTAGGAAAGTGCATATGTAGATGTAGGTGTAGGTGTAGATGTTGATGTAGGTGTAGATGTAGATGTAGATGTAGATGAAGGTGTATATGTAGATTTAGATGTAGATGTGAGTCTCGCTGTTGATGTAAATGTAGATGTAGATGCAGGTGTAGATGTAAATGTAGCTGTCGGTGTAGATGTAGATGTTGCTTTCCTAAATGCTCCAACTCCTAGGTAGGGTCGCACTGGGATAATTACCATCGCACAACCTATTGACAGCACGTGGGTACTTAACTCTGAAGCCATGGGTCTGCTCTTGCGCTGCCGCCGCGATGACATGACTGTCGAGACGCGCGGGAAGCAATTGGGTGCGAGACTAGGCTTCAGCACGCCTGGTACTGTGCCGAAGCAGGGTGGCCGCCAGCGCCTACTCCGGAGCGTCGTCAAGGCGCTGAAGAAGGCGATGGGCCACACAGCCTGCGCCGCTGACACACAGCACCACGTCTCGGAGCTGCACATCTTGGGGAGCGAGAGGAACTGAGTGCACGGTTTCCCCCCGGGCCGTAGGGGACCCGAGGAGGAGGAGGAGGAGGAAGAGAAGGGCAGGGAGCAGGAGGGAAGGGAGGGAGGACGACGAGCCTCAAAACTCAAGACTCAAGCGAGCGACGGTCAGAAACCGGTCGCACGCGAGACTGCGCAGCGACCTGACGCAGTATCCTGTACGGCTGGGCCGCCGGCGCGGCACGCCACGCCTCAGGTGCGTGGCAACATGACCCATCTATACAAACGCACGAATGCCACGGCAGCTTGCCGCCCTCGCTCAAGGAGGTGGGGCGTACTCCGCTCTAAAGGTGGCGAGGCGAGGGACCCGCCGACACCTCGAGCGCTCTGCCTGCGGCGCCAGCCCGGGGGCGCCACTGAGCACCGCTGCATGCCAGCCTTTTGTACTGGTGTGCCGACCGGACCGAAGTGTGCATGCGATTACCGCAAATTCGCACAGAAAGCGCATGTCACAATCCAGCCGCGGCCCCAGAAGAGCAGCACGACATAATGAAACCAACACTGATCTTCGTAGAAGACAACGTCACCTGAGGCAGTGTCCCCCTCCACCACCGCCGCATCCTCCGCCACCCTCAAGACCCTCCTGCGTCCGTCCCTGACAGGGGAGCGGATTCTGCTACATCCACATCACGAATTCAAAATTACCCTGTGACGTACCCAACCCATTTGTATCAATGGAAACGAGGAGTTGGCCGAAACTTGCATGGACAATCAACTTGATGTGTAAGCTACTTGGGACACGCGCCTATGGCATGATGCGCAGGATAACCATACAAGAACGAGGGGCGACAACTACAGGCTCGAAGAGGACATGGGGAGTCGGGAACGCAGAGCAGGAGAAAAACGTGCGGGAAGCCGAACCATCAGCACGGCAGCAGCAGAGGGAAGGTGACTGCAGGAGGAGAACAAGGACGAAAGCGGCGTCTAATTTGAGTCTGCGGTGGGTACCCACTGTGCTGTGCCCCTCAGCAGCCCTCGAAAGTGGCGACAGTTTCACAGATCGCAGCCCCCCAGGGATGGCGAGGTCCCATTTGAATCCGCCGTGGGTACCCACTGTGCTGGGCCCCCCAGCAGCCCTCGAAAGTGGCGACAGTTTCACAGATCGCAGCCCCCCAGGGATGGCGAGGTCTAATTTGAATCTGCCGGTGGGTACACTGTGCTGGGCCCCCCAGCAGCCCTCGAAAGTGGCGACAGTTTCACAGATCGCAGCCCCCCAGGGATGGCGAGGTCTAATTTGAGTCTGCCCGTGGCCCTCACTGTGCTGGGCCCCCCAGCAGGCCTCGAAAGTGGCGACAGTTTCACAGATCGCAGCCCCCCAGGGATGGCGAGGTCTAATTTGAGTCTGCGGTGTGTACCCACTGTGCTGGGCCCCCCAGCAGGCCTCGAAAGTGGCGACAGTTTCACAGATCGCAGCCCCCCAGGGATGGCGAGGTCTAATTTGAGTCGGCGGTGGGTACCCACTGTGCTGGGCCCCCCAGCAGGCCTCGAAAGTGGCGACAGTTTCACAGATCGCAGCCCCCCAGGGATGGCGAGGTCCCATTTGAATCCGGCGTGGGTACCAACTGTGCTGGGCCCCCAGCAGCCCTCGAAAGTGGCGACAGTTTCACAGATCGCAGCCCCCCAGGGATGGCGTGGTCTAATCTGAATCCCCGTAGGGCGTCACTCCGCTGGGCCCCCCAGCAGGCCTCGAAAGTGGCGACAGTTTCACAGATCGCAGCCCCCCAGGGATGGCGAGGTCTAATTTGAGTCTGCGGTGGGGACCCACTGTGCTGTGCCCCTCAGCAGCCCTCGAAAGTGGCGACAGTTTCACAGATCGCAGCCCCCCAGGGATGGCGAGGTCTAATTTGAGTCTGCGGTGGGTACCCACTGTGCTGGGCCGATCGGCAGACTCGAAAGTGGCGAAGTTACA
>CAUYUJ010002301.1:0-91143 GCA_963575745.1 Prorocentrum cordatum
AGCGTGAAGCACGACCAGCGACACGCCCTGGAGCCCTGGTACCAGCGCGCGGGGCCCGACGGGAGCAGGCTGGCGCCGTGGCCGCGCGTCTTCGGCATCCCGAAATCGTGGGCCGGCCATGGTGGAGCGTTCTTCTCCGAGGCCGTGGAGTCGGGCTTCCCCGCCGACACGTTCCCCCAGGGGCGGCGCGGCTACTACACGGGCGAGCCGGGCGACGTGCCCGCGGAGCTCTGGCTGTTGCGGGCCTGGTGCCGCGCGCGCGGCGGCGTCGCTCGCATGGCGACGCCCTGGCCGCGCGCTTGCAGCAGCTCGAGGGCGACCGCGACATAATGTACAGGGTGGAGGCCGCCGAGGGCGCGCGGCGGTCCCCGAGTGGCGACCTGAAGCCGCCCGAGTACTTGGCGGACCTGAAGCCGCAGGCGATCCCCGAGTGGCCCGTCTGGCAGCAGCTCCTCAAGCTGAAGCCTCAGGCGGCGCGGCAGGTGGCGGCTTTCGTGAGCCGGGAGCGGGCGGGCGTGGGCTTGACGTGGAACCTCGCCGCGGGGCACTGGGACCTGGACCAGCAGCGCCTGCTCGCCGCGCTCGACAGGGATCCCGCGTTGCTCGCCGCGGTGGAGAAGAACGCCGCGGCTGCAAAGAAGGACAAGGATGTCCTGATTGCTCTCGACGATTTCCGTGCCTGTCACGGCGGTGTCTGGCCGGACGCGTTCGCCGATCGGCGCGGGGAGCCCGATTTCAAGGAAGCGAAGCTCGCGCGGGGCGTTGCAAGGGTGGCGACGAGGTATTCGCAGGAATTCGTGCGCATCTGTCTGGACCGAACATGCAGCGACTGGCTGCGGCTGGCGGGGTGCGGGGATGAGGTGGTGGGAGGAGGGGCCGGCGGCGACGACTCTTCGGGGGGCGGCGGCGGCGGCGGCGGCGGCGGGTCTGCTTCGGGCAGCGGCGCGGGCGGTGGGCCAGCGTCGGGGTCGGGCTCTGGTTCGTGGGGGCCGGGCGACGGTGGCGCGGGCGGCGACGGCGACGGGGGCGCGGGCGGGGGCGCGGGCGGGGGCGGGGGCCGGCTGCTCGGCGGCGGACCGAAGAGGCAGGCCCCCGAGGGGCCGGGACCGCGGACTCGCGGGGCGGCAAGAAAGGACCAGGAGCGGTTGCAGCAGGAGCGGCTGCGGAAGGAAGAGGAGGAGCGTCTCGCAGGGAAGACAGTGAAGGCAGGGGACGTGGAGGTGAACGTGGGTCTCGATGACCCCCACGTGAGCGAGGAGGGCACCCTGCCGGCCTGGCTCCTGGACCCCGCGCCCAGCGTCGCTGGCAGGTGCCGCGCCCGCGTCTGGCGCCCGTACAAGGGCGGGCGCGTTCTCTGGCAGTGCAGCAGGAACCCGTGCAAGGGTCAGGGAGAGTTCAGTGGGGGCCATGGCAGTCCCGAGCAGCGACCTTTTGGGGAGTGGGACCCGGACCAGCGCCACGGCTCCCTGACGCGCGAGCGCCCGGAACGGTATGACTTGGCCGTGAAGGAGGCGCGGTTGCGCGAGACGGAGGCCGGCGGCGCCCCGCCCGCCCCGACCCCGGCCATCGCTGCCGCTCGCAAGGCGCGCGTGCCAGGCTCCAGCCCAAGTATGTGGCCCTCCCGTGTGGCGAGCGCCACCCTCTGCGGGCGTTTAAAGAGGCCCCTGAGGCTCTCCCGCCGTTCCCGTGCCGCCTCTGCGACCAGAACTTCGCCACACATGCCGGCTTCATGACGCACGTGCGCGAAAAGCACCACGGGTGGCCGGAGTACAGGAAGCGCCTGTTCTACCTGGCCGAGCAGTGGCCCCAGCAGGACGACGACGTGCGGCCCGTGAGGCCCCAGGAGTGGCGGCAGTGCGTGGAGGCCTTCTCTGAGCACCTCGTCACGGGGTCTCACGACTGGCCGGCCTGCGCAGCGCCCTCCGATTCGGGGGAGGCCGCCGCCGCCGCTGCCGCGCCGGACGCGCCGCGCGCCTGGTGGAAGCCGCCAGGCGCGGACGGGGCCGTGCCGCCCGCGGGCGTGGACATGCCGCCCGTGGACAAGGACGCGCTGGGCGCTGCTCCGGCGGCGTCGGACGCCGAGGGGCCCGAGCCCGGGCAGAGTCGCCGCGCCGTGCGCTCGAGGGTCGCCTGCTGCGTCTGCGCTCGTCTCCACTGGGCGGACGAGCTGCAGCGCGTGCACTTCTGGCAGCAGCCGGACGGCGCCGGGGAGCGTACGCTGCTCTGCGACGAGGTGCCGAAGCGGCCCGCGCGCGCCGAGCTCGAGGCGGCGAGGGGAGAGGCAGTGGAGGCCGCGGGCGCGCAGGCGCAGGCCATGCGCCTGACGCAGCGGCAGCGCGCCCACGCGCTCCTGGACCCGGCGCGGTACTACGCCCGGTGGCGCTTCGTGCGCGAGGGCCCCGACGGCGCCGAGCACCCGGGCGGCATCCCCCTCGAGGAGCTGGAGGCGTCCGCAGTGCGCGACCCTGGCCCCGACGGGACGCTGTGGCTCTTGCACAAGAAGTGCTTCAAGATTGACAAGCGCGAGTCAGACGGAGTGCTCGTGGCCGACGCGACGCAGAAGGTGCCCATCTGCGCGGGGTGTCACGGCGCGCTCACCAAGAGTTAGCCCACGATGCCGCCCTGCGCGCTGGCCAACGATCTCTGGATCGGTCGGCTGCCACCGCCGCTGCGGAACCTCACGCTGGGCGCGAAGCTTCTGCTGCCCATCGCGCGGGGCATCGTGCGGCGCTTCAACTGCAAGACCGATTCTGGCGAGTGGGCTCCAATCGACCAGCAGATCAAGGCGTACGTGGGGAACTTCGTGGCGTTCCCGCAGGCGGACGGCGGCAGGCAGGTGCTGTCGCTGCCGCCGCGGGAGAGCGACCTCGTCGAGTTCGTGCAGATTGTCTTCGCGGGGTCCGACCCCGCCACCCTGCAGAAGGCGCTATTGGAGGAGCTCGGCGTGCCCCTCGCCGATTTCAAGCGCGCTTACGAGTACCTCCGCGACACGAACGAGCAGTGCGCCGCAGTGCGGTGGGACGAAGAGGCAGCGCGAAACTTTGCGGACCCCGAGGGCGACGGCGATGGCGACGGCTCCTCGCTCCTGGGCCTGCCTCGCTGTCTCGCGGCGTGCGTGGCCGTGGGGGGTAAGGGTGGCGACGCTCGCCAGGAGGGCCCGGCCGATGCCGTGCAGCCCGGCGTGGGCTCGGCCCCGCCGAAGCGGACGAGTGCAGGCGCTGCGAGCGCGGAGGGCGACGCGAACGCGGCGGCAGACGGCGCGGGCGAGGCAGGGGGCGAGGCAGGGGCCAGCGGCGAGGACGCTACTGGCGCCGGTGGGGAGGATGCAGAGGGCGACGAGGGCGAGGCTGGCGAGGGAGAGGGCGGCGAGGGTGTCGAGGAGGGCGAGTACTGCGCCGCCGTCGCGGACGCCGACATCAAGGCCGATCTGGACAAGCAGTGGGCGAATGTGCACCTCAGCCTCCAGAAGGCGGAGGAGATTGCGCGCGAGAAGCAGCGCGCGGAGGCAGAAACGCGGCAGTTCAACGGCATGGAGAATTTCCAGGACCGAGATCTCGACCGGCGCTTGGCGGAGGCCGCGGAAGAGGCCCGCAAGGCTGCGAAGTTGCTCACCAACTGCAAGAAGGAGGCGCTCACACAGAAGCTGGAGCAGACGGAGCAGAAGATTCAGGCCACTCGGCCTCCTCCAGGAGTTGCCGGGAAGCGCGCGGCCGGCGGCGGCGGCGGCGGCGGCGGCGCGCCGGCCGGGGGCCCCGAGGCCGGGGGGGCGAGGCGCGCGGTGCGGGTCGTCGTGCCCACTGGAACGGAGCCTGTCAGCATGTTCTCGCCCGGTTTCTGGAGCGCCTTCGACCCCGTCGCGTTTCCGTATGGGGACGGCGTCTTCGGACTCGAGAGGGACGCAAAGTTGACGTACGACGAGTGGTGCCGGTGCCTCATGGCTCGCGAGGAGCTCGAGTACGTGGTCCCCGACGACGTCTCGGCGCCCGACGCTGCGCGGGCGCCCGCGCCCGACGCTGCGAAGGCGCCCGCCGCGTCTGAGTCGCCCGTGCCGCGCTGGCGTCGCCACGCAGACCTGCTCACGGCCCAGTATTGCCTCTGGCGCAGAAAGGCAATCATTCAGTCGGCCAGGTTCTTCGTGCGCAAGCAGCGCCTCGGGGAAAGCATCGCGGACCTCGCCGCTTTGTCGCCGGAGGACCTGGCGCTGGTCGTGGCCGAGCTCGGCAGGGGGGCGGGCCTGAAGCAGGCCCTGGGCCACGAGGGCGTGCCCCGGAACGTCAAGAGCGCGCTGCGCAGCATGCTGCTCAGCAACCGCGATGTCGTCGGCTCCGACGCGCACCGGACCACGCTGCGGCACATCAGTACCAGCTACACCCGGCTCTTTGGTCCGCCCCTGGTGTTCACGACGCCGAACATCGCGGACACTCGGAACCTGATGGTGTCCCTGATGTACGAGGGCGCCTCCGTGCAGCAATGGCGGCTGCTGGAGGAGACTGCTCCCGTGATGCCCTCGACGCGGGACATGCTGCGGCGGGTGGCCGCTGACCCGGTGTCGCAGGCCATGGTCACGAACCTCATGCTGGAACTGTTCCTGGAGCATGTCGTCGGCGTCACGCCGCAGCGCGGGGCCACGGGCGTCTCCGACGGCGTGGCCGCCACGGGGGCGTGTGGAGCGTTCGGGCTCGTCCGCGCGTACTTCGGCCCCGTGGAGTCGCAGGGGCGCGGCGGCATCCATCCGCACATCCACCTGTGGCGCCTGCACCCGATGACTGGCGCGTTCCTCGCGAAGCTGCGCGCGGGGGACGTCGAAGGCCTCGAGGAGCGTCTGAGGAAGTGGAGGGAGGCCGTGCTCGCCCGGGTCGGCAGCGTGCAGTTCGACGCGGCGGAGGAGGTGGGCCGGCAGCTGGGCTTGGACGGGCGGGACGGGCGGGAGTGGCTGCCGCCGCTTCCGCTCGCCCCGCGGGATCGACGTCTCGCGTTCGCGGACGGGAAGCTGGAGGAGAGCGACCTCTCCTTGCAGTACCATAACGATCGCTGGCGCCTCGCGCCGCCAGCTCGGGAAGCTTCTCAAGCCGGAGTACGACGCGGGGCGCCGCTCTGTCCGTGATGACAAGAAATTGTCCACAGAAGAGCTGCGGAACGAGGTTGCGGCCATGATGAAGATCGATCTCGCAGAGGAGCGAGCGATGCTGGAGGAGCAGCCCGCAATTGAGGGTCCGCGCCGGCAGCGCCCGTTCGCGCCGTTGGCAGATCCAGAGCCCGATCCCCATGAGCAGCGGGCACAGTACCCGGCGGTCTTTGGCGAGCCTCTCACGGGTGCGCACGTGACGCTGCAGCCGCAGTACCGCCGCAAGCCTGCGTACCGCGAGCGCGCGGGCGGCACCGCGGCCATGCACTTTGCGGACCGCCCGGACGAGGAGGCGCGCACCTGGGCGGGCTGCTTCGCGCGGGACGCGCGCAAGTGTATCATCCGTGGCCACCTGCACAGGTGCGGTCCCACGTGCTGGAAGCACAAGACGAACGACGATGTGCCTCAGCACTGCAAGGTGTGCCGGCTTGGCTTCTACCACGAGTACGAGACTGCGGTGTACAGCCACCCGTCCAGGAAGCGCCCGGCCGCCTCTCTCGTCTGGCGGCGCCTGCGCAAGGGGAAGGATTTGGTGCTTCCGGAAGGTGCGAAGGTTCAGTACGCGTGCGGTCCGTTGGAGGAGGGGCAGTGGAACCCGCCTGGCGAGCGCCTGGATCTGGACGACGTTCCGGCTGAAGGCTACGGCCCGTGGCCGCACCGCTGCAACCGGTACGGCAGAGCTGGTCGCGTCGACGTGGTGCGGTACCACCCGTACCACGGGAGCACGAACCCTGTGGGCCAGGTGTGTCTGCGGAGCAACCTGGACGTCCAGTGTCTGGACCGCGTGGTGCTCGACCTGCCCGGCGACGACAGCGTCAGGGGCGCGTCCGCGGCCGACGGCGACCCGGCCGTGCCGCCGCCTCCGGAGCCTGGTGCGTTCGCCGAGCCGGTCGGCGTCGCGTCGGAGGCGCTGGCTGGGGCCGAGACTGGCGGCACCGGTTGCGACGAGGGCGCCGGGCAGAGCGGAGGTTCCGCGGGTTCAGGGGTGTCGGCCGCAACGCAGGGCGGGGGCGGAGCGGGCGAGGGGTCGGCGCGCGCGCCTGCGGCGGGGGGGGCGCGCCTGCCCGTGGGCCGCCGCCTCGGCCTGCCCAGGGGAGGAGGCTTGCTCGGCGGGGCCCCGACCACCACGATGGACGATCCCGACGCGGGGGACATCTGGGACATGGGTGGGGGCGATGAAGATGTGTTCGATTTGGCCGATGCGTATGACCTGGGTCCGCCGCCTCCGCCGACGCCGGAACAGAGCGGCGGAAAGCAGGCAGTCGGGCCAGCAGATCCACCGGGCGAGGACACCGCGAGGTTCTGCGCGGCTTCGTGTTACGACGGCAGCCGGCCCGGGTTCGTGTTCAAAAACGGGGAGCAGGGCCTGGGCTACTACAGCGACGGGCGCGCGGAGCGCGAGCTGGCAGAATCAGCCGTCGAGACAGAGCCGAGGTCGCGGGCGCCGGGCCGCGCCGCATCGAGCGCTGCGTCTGGCGGCCCTGCATCGAGCGCGCCCGCCTCGATCGCCGCCTCCGCGTCAGCTGCTGGCGCGAGCGGCAGCGGTCCGCCGGGCAGCCTGCGGGAGCACGTTTTGCATTCCCTGGAGGCCGTGTTCATGGACGCCATCAATATGGCGCACTACCAGACGGACTACACGACCAAGGCGGGGCCGATCGCGGGAGACCTCGGAGTGCTGCACGCGCAGAGCACCGGGTTGGAGTGGCTCCGACTCCAGCAGAGGGCGGAGCGGGAGGCGGATGAGGCGGCGGAGGAGGAGGGCAAGGAGGACGTCGACGGGGCCCGGGCCGCTGCTGTCGCTCGTCGCAGCGGCTGGGGCGGAGTGCTCGACTCTGCCAGGCGAACAATCATCAAGCTCACGACCAGCTCGCACCGGGCGCTCCTGAAGAAGTTGCCCGAGATGATGTTTCAGATGCAGTATGGCCACGAGTGCTACTGCTCCCATGACACCTGGACTCTGTATTGCAAGGGGATCGTGGCGCTGGCGTTCCAGGCAAGCCACGCCGTTCACGAGAAAAGGGACGACTTCTGGACCGACCCCCGCGCAGAGGACATCGAGGTGGACCAGCCGGCCGCGGGAGAAGAGGACGGCGAGGGGGGGGGCGGTATCATGGATGCGCTGGGCGAGGGGCGCGCAACGCTTCGCGCCGAGGTCGTCAACGGCGTCGTCGGGGAGGGCGCGGGTGCCGGTGCTGCTGGGGAGGGCCAGCCCGAGCAGGAGCAGCAGCAGCAGGCCGTCGAATACCGGGCACGGCAGGAGCACGACATGAAGATGGACTGGCTGCATCGCGGCGACAGGGAGCCCCTGAAGTCCATGGGCATGTACCATTACGCCATGTACGTGTACACAGCTCAGGCCAACCCGCTCCACTTCGACGCGCAGGACTTCGAGACGTACGCGTTCGCGGACTCGCACCCGGCCGCCGCCTCCCGAGTGCAGAAGCTCCGCGTCGGCGCGCCGTTCAGGGTGCCCAAGTTCTTCGGCTTCGCGATGCCTTCGAAGGAGAAAGACAAAGAGGTGAACGCGCTGTTCAAGTCTGTGATCTTTCGTCCGTTGCAGCCGGCTGAGAAGGGGGCGGCGGCCTGGGCGCCCTACAGGGCCGGTGTCGACGCGCTCGGGAAGCATGAGCCTGCCTGGGAGGAGTGGTGGGCGAAGCAGGTGGCGTTGTCCAGGCAGTACGAGGAGTGCGAGCGGCGAGCTGGAAAGTGGTTCACGATCGAGGACATCGATGTGAACCGGGGCCCAGACGAGCGTCCAGGCCACTTTGCACAGCGCCCAAGCGCCGCCGAGTTCATGGCGCGCTGGACCGTCCAGGTCGCGACGAACCTCGACGTGGAGGCGGAGGCGAAAGGGCGGCCGCGAACGAAGGTCCGTCCGGAGGCCAAGGACTTTGTGTACTCTGAGCTGGAGCCAGCGGAGAATCGGCCTGCCGGGGAGGCGGACGAGGAGGAGGGGGCGGGCGCTGGTGGCGGAGCCTTCGACGGTTTTGCTGAGGAGGTGGACGAGGGCGAGGCGGACGAAGCGTGGGCGGCGCACCGACAGAAGGCCAGGTTCGCCGTGCCGGATAGCGAGGTGCCCGCGGTGGCCCAGTTGGAGCAGATTCGTGGGTCGTCACAAAGCCTGGTCTATAAGAACATCTTCCTTGAGGGTTATGCGAAAGACCATAAGCCGCAGCCTGCTGCCGCGAGTACTGGAAGGACGACCGGCTTCGGTGGTCTCGACTTGGACGACTCTCAGTTCGAGGAAGGCAAAGCACAGCAGAGGGAGGCGTTCCGATACAGGAAAAAGGGAGCTGAGGGCTTGCCTGCGGATGGCGACGGGGGGGGCGGCCTCGTGGGTTCGGCGCCTGCCGTGATCGTGCCTGGTCGGCCGCCGGCGCCCGCGGTTGCCGGCGACGAGAAGCGGCCGCCGCGGGCGCGCGACATCGCGCAGAGGCTGTTGGACGAGTGGGCGACCAGGGCGGTCAACCCGGTGACGTTCAATAAGGAGCAGAAGGCGGTGGTCGCCCTGGTCGTGGGCCAGGTGGAGGCCATCGTGGCATACGAGGAAGATCTGAGCAGCGGAAAAAGCCCCAAGCCGGTGGAGCAGATGGCTCTCCTGTTGCACGGGGAGGGCGGGACGGGGAAGACGGAGGTGGTGAAACTGCTGCGGCGTCTGTTCGCCGAGGTGTTCGGCAAGGGATCGGAGATCGCCGTGGCCTCGTCGAACAGCGCTGCGCGCGTCATCGAGGGGGAGACGATCCACAGCGGCTTCGGTCTGAGCGGCCAGCAGGCCTTGACCATCGCTAGGCTCTCCGGGCAGAAAGTCGAGGATGATTTCGTGGACCGCATGAGCGCTCTCAAGGCCGTCATCGTGGAGGAGGTGTCCATGGTGCCGCCTGCGCTTCTCGGCGCTGCATCGTTTCGCATGTGCAAAGCCCGTAAGGCGACACACAATTGCGATGTGGATCTGTACATGGAGCGGGGCCACATGTTCGGAAAGGCTCCGATTGTCATGTTCCTGGGTGACTTTTATCAGCTGGGCCCTGTCAGCGGCAAAGGCAAGAGGTCTTCCCTGCTGCAGCGTGAGGCGCCCGACCAGTGGGTTCACGTCCGCAATGGGCAGTCCATATTCTTGGACGGCGTGACCCACGCGATGTTTCTGTACGAGACGCACCGCTTCAAGGACAGGCTCGTTACTCCGCACGCGCCCTGCCCTTTCATGCCGGGGTTCTTGAAGACCATGAGGGAGGGCAAGAAGTTGACGGCCGAGCAGAAAAGGGTGGTGCAAGGGTGGGTGGTCCGACCTGGTAAGAACGACAAGCGGCTGCAGGACCCCGCTGTCAAAGACGGGTTCGAGATGGGCATCGCCTGGGAGGCCGTGCACAGGCAGATGCAGTATCGGGCCGTGCGAGAGGCCAGGGAGAAGGGGCAGATGCTGCTGTACGTACAGGCCGTGGACTTGCCCCCAGCCCCCACGGCCTTCGGTGAGGAGCATTACAAGGCCATGCTGCAGGTGCCGAACGTGAACAACACTGGTCACCTCATCGGCATGTGCCCGCTGTACATCGGCATGCGTGTGCGGCTGACCGTGAAGTTGTCGGCGAAGCACCAGATCGTCCAGGACGCCGTGGGGGTAGTCAAGGACGTGCGGTTCCACCCGCGAGAGTTCGAGACGCCGGGCGCGGATTGGCGCGAAAAGAAGCCTCACGACGCCCTCCGGCTCGGTTATTATCGATGCACACGTTTGCCTCGCGGTGTCCTCGTCAAGTTTGATGACTTCACGGAGGACCTAGGGTTCGGAGCAGGGGTCGTGCAGATCGCGCCGCACAGGGCGTCCTGGGAGTGGAACCATCACTACGAAGACGATGGCGAGCGAAAGCTTCGGAAGGTGAAGGTTACGAGGTACCAGATCCCGTTGCTGCCAGAGAAAGTTCGCACCGTGCAGACGGCGCAGGGCTTGGGCATGGATGCGGCCACCATGGTGCTCCAGAAGCCCATGAACATGGGCGCCGATGACTGGTGGCTGCACCTGTACGTCATGCTCAGTCGCGTTCGCGTGGCCCATCGCGTCCTCGTCTACAACCTGCCGCCCTGGGAAATCCTGCAGCGGGGCCCGCCCCAGTACGTCCGCGAGGGGGTCCAACGCTTCGAAAGCAGGATTTTCAAAGCGAGTTACGAAATCGCCAAGCAGAGGGCGCAGGAGTACGGCTGGGACGTGGGGGATGGGCCCGCGGGACGGGGCAACCCGGAGTCGAGCTCGGCGCCCGCGCCGCCGACGGTGCCTCGGGCGTCGCCGCCAGGCCCGCCTCGCGCCGTGGGGAGCTCAGCGGGCGTCGGTGACGAGGTGGGCGACGACGACGACGACGACGCCACTGGATCAGCGCCTTCGGACGGGGAGGTGGCCCCTGCGGCGTCTGTGCAGACGCCTCTGCCCTCGCATGCGCTGCGCCCGGGCCAGGCTCTGACGGTGCCGCCGGCATTCATTGCGCCGGACGCGGGGCCTGCGGGGCGGGGCAGGGGCCGCGGCCGCGGCGGCGACGCGACGGGGGCCGCAGATGCGGCGGCGGCACCGTCCACTGGGAGCGCTGCTTCGCGGGGGCGTGGGCGCGGGGGTGCCGGCCGCGGCGCCGGTAGGGGCACCGTCGTGCCGAGGGATCTTTGGGGGGAAATGTTTCGCACGGCGGCGACTGTTGGCGATGGTGCAGAGCCGCCAGAGCTGCGCCCGCTGGACCGGGATCTGTGCATGGCAGCTTACGGCGTGTCCCAGGAGGAGGTCACCAGGGAGCTGCAGTGGCACTGCGGCCGCGGCTCTGGCGTGGGCATCGCAAACCTCGGCAATACTTGCTTCGTGAGCTCAGTCGCGCAGGTGCTGCTGCGCCTGGCTCCCTTCCGTCGGCTTCTCCACGAGCACGGCCGGTGCCCTCTGGGTGCAGACTCTTGCGCGGCGTGCGCGCTCGGAGCTCAGGCCGCGGCTCTCTCTGTCCAGGGGGTCGACGCCGTCGCGCCACTCGCTATAGCCGCGCGCAAGGGGCTCTTTGGTGAGCGAGAATTTGCAGAATTCGATCAGCAAGGGAGACCGAAGCAATGCGACGCGTCAGAGTTCTTCCTGGCCGCCCTCCATGCCGTTACCGCGGCCGAACACCCCGTTTGCACCGCAGGGGGGGCTCGCGGGCAGCGCAGTGTGCTCCAGCAGCACGTCTGCGGCATTGCGTTTCGGCAGCGGAGGCGATGCGCCGCGTGCACAGCAAGTTCGGACAAGGGGGAAATTAAGACGTTTCTCAAGGTGGTGCCTTCCGAATTGCTCGGCCCCGACTACCCGGGGCCGTGCGATCTGGAGGAGTTGATCCGGCTGGAATTAAGGCATGTCGGTGAGCCAGGGCAAGGATGTCCGGCGCACGCTCACCTCGATGATGCTCAGAGGGCGGCGGCCGGGGTCTGTCAAGGCATCAGGGTATATACAGGCAATCGCTGGGAGCGGTCGCCGCCCGTGCTCTTCGTGATCGTGCAGCGGGTGATAGGCGAGTGGTACGACAGACGCCCTGTGCGCTTTCCTCAGATTCTGCGGCCTGTGGATTCCGAGTGCGAGTGCGATTTCTCGGGGGTCGTGGTGCACCAGGGCGAAAGCGCGACGAGCGGACACTACTATGCGTATGCATCCGTGGGCGTGAACGAATACGCCAAATTCGACGACAGTACTGTCCACCTCCAGACTTGGGCGCAGATCGCCAGAAACCACCAGGTGCACATGGGCGCGTATGTGTTTGCGTATGTGCGCAGGGCGGGTCCGCGGGGCGGAGGCGGCGGGCGCGCGGCGGCGGGGTCTGCGGGGGGCGCCGGCGGCAGCGCTGGTGCGGGACCGTCTGGTGCGCCGCCGGCTCCGCCGACTGCGCCTCTCGGGCATGCAGGCGGGCGCGCGGCGGGGTCTGCGGGGAGCGGCGATGGCGGCGGCGGCGCTGCTTCCAGCACGTCTGCCGCGCCGTCTGCGCCGCCGAGTGCGCCCGCCGGGCAGCAGGCGTCGGGTGGCGAGCCACCGGGCAAGCGGCGTCGGGCGGGTGGCGGGGATCCTGGCGCTGGCGACGGGGACCCCGGCGCTTCGGGGCAGCCGCAGCCGCCGTTGCGCAGGGGCAAGAAGCGCGGGCTGTCCCCGCCTGCTCTGGGCAGCACGGGCGGCGAGGACGACGACGCTGGCAGGGCCTCGGGCGTCCCGTCCGCGGGCCCGGCTCCTGCCGCGGTCGAGCCAGGCGTGGGGGCGCCACCTGCCGACCGCGAGTGGCATCGCTTTACGCCGAAGACGATCGATGAAAGGAAATGTTTGGCTCGTACTTGGGGGGATGGAGTGGGTGCGCAGTGCCGCAGTTTCCCCGCGGAGGGATGCGGCGTGTTCTGCAAGAGGCACTTCGGCCAGCAAGGGGCAAAGGGGTGGCATGGGCGCGTGGACGGGGCAATCCCGGAGGCAAAGTTGAAGGAGTTCCAGGAGCGAGCGGCGCGCAGTGCGTCGGGCGCTGTTTCTGCGCCGGTGGTTCCAGCGGCGGGGACCCTGCCCGAGGCTTCGCCCGCGGCTGCGCCTCCAGAGGTGTTCGCCCAGGGCGGCTTCGAGGGTGCGCGAGAGGCCGCCGCGTCCGAGGGTGCTGGGGATGCTGGCGCGCACTGTGGGGCTTCGGCCCCGTCAGTGGGCGGTGGAGGCGGGGCGACGACGAGGATTGTGGCTGGCGTTGTCGTTCGTGTGGGCGCCGGCGCTGGCACGGCGTCCACCGAACCGCCGCGCCCTCAAGCGCGCCCGCGCATCGCCACAATCGGGATTCCGGACGTGGAGGCTCACGAGAAGGCGCAGCAGGCGAGGGAGGCGGAGACCGCGCGCAGGCGACGCGAAGAGGGCGAACGGGGCCGCGTGACAGACAGGACAGGCGTAGACCTACCCCGCTCTGATCCACACAGGTTGGGATGAGATCGCCCCTCCATGGCCGCTTGCCAGGGCGTCCCTCATTGAGTGTGCGGGCGTGCGTTTGTGTATTCGTGTGTGTGTGTGTATGTGTGTCTGTGTGTCTTAGTGTGCGCGTGTATGTCCGCGTGTGCACTTGAGACCCGCGCTCGCGCCTGCGACGCGGCGCGCTTCCTGAGGAAACGTGCATCCTTGTGTGTGCGTGTGTGTGTGTGTCTGTGTGCGAGCACGGCGCTGGCACCCCCGCCGCCCCCTTCCCCCTTCTCCCCCCCCATCTCTTCGGCGCTCCGCGAGGGCGGAGTGGCTGGAGTGGAGGGAGGGCCGGCCCCAACATGGGGCGGTGCCTCCCCCCTCCGGAGCGCCGGCGGGGAGGGCGGTGGCGCTTGGGGGCGGCTGGGGGGCGCGGGGGTAGAGTGCGCTGCTTAGTCGGGGAATGGGTCTGTCACCGCGTTGTCGTCTGTGCGTGGTTAGCCGCGGGTGTTCGCGATTGCGTCTGTGTGTGCGCTTGTGTGTGTGTGTGTTTGTGGTGGTGGTGGTGGGGGGGGGCTCGCGCGTGTCTCGTATGTGTGTGTGTGTGTGTGCGCGACCGTGTGTGCGTGTGCGCGTGCGTGTCTGGGTGCTCTGCGTGTGCGCGTTTGCGCGTGTGTGTGTGTGTGGACCTTTGCGTGTGTGTGTGTGTGTGTGTGTGTGTGCGTGTGTGTGCATGTGTGTATGTGCGCATGTGTGTGGAGCATGCTGGCGTACGTGTGTGCTCTTGTGTGCTAGTCTGTGTGTGTGTGCGTGTGCTTGCTTGTGTGATATCCTCTTTGCCATCCTGTTCGTTGTTCGTCTGCGCATGTGCGTGTGCGCGTGCGTGCGCGCGGTGCTGCCGCCGTCCGCGCGCCCCCCACCCCTCCCCCCTCCCCCCCCTCTGGCGCTCCGCGAGGGCGGAGTGGTAGGAGCGGAGGGAGGGCCGGCCCCAAAATGGGGCGGTGCCTCCCCCCTCCGGAGCGCCGGCGGGGAGGGCGGGGGTGCGTGGGGGCGGCAGGGGAGCGCGGGGGGGGGGGCCGAGTTGGCTGCGGTGCGTGCGTCATCGTGTGGTCGTCAGTGCGTAGGTTTCCATGGATGCTTGCGTGTGCGTCTGTGTGCGTGGGTTGTGCGTGCGCGAGTGTGTGTGTGTGTGTGTGTGCGTGTGTGCGTGTGGGTGTTTGTGTGTGCCCCCGTGTGTCTATGTGCTTGTGTGATCCGTGTGCGTGTGCGCGTCCCTGTGTGTATGTGAGATGTGCTGTGTGTTCGTGTGTGCGCGTTTGCGCGTGTGTGTCGCCCTTTGCGCGTGGATGTGTTGCGTGTGCGTGTGTGTGTGAGTGTGTGCGTGTGTGTGTGTGTGTGCGTGTGTGTGTGTGTGAACATGCTGGCGTATGTGTGCGTTCTTGTGTATGTATATGTGTTTGTATGTGTGTGTGTGTGTTCGTGTGTGCGTGCTTATGTGCGTGTGCTCGTTTGTGTGAGTGCCTCTTTGCTATCCGGGTTTTGGACGCTACCAATGGACGCTTAGAATTATCGAAAGTAACTCGTAGAGCTTCCCTTAGCTAGTTATAGCTGGAAGCTAAGAGTAATTCCGGCGCGCTGGAGAGCTAGTTGGCAAGAAAAATCTCGACGGAACTTTTGACGACTTTTGCTCGGTTGAAAATTTCGTTCTCGAAATTTGACAATTCGTTAGAGCTCCAGTATTTTTCCCGTGATATTCGATCTTATTCGCGCTCGCCATCTTGATCTCAGCTCGATCGGGTAACTTTGAAGGCCAAAAAGCACTCTGGCGGGAACGGCCGTTTCGAGTCATCTTGATATGCGCTGACGGTTTTCTGAACATAACTCGAGCTCTAGGGCAGCTACAGAGCTGGTAAGCACAGCTAACGCATGCAGAATGATCAGGCGCGTTCGCCTGTTGAACCCAGAGGTCTGAACTCGGTCTGTCAGCCGAGCTAGGTCCGCAAACCTGTTTGTATTATTCGAGTCAACTTGATACGCGTTGTCGGTATTTTCTACTTAACTCGAGCTGTAAGGCAGCTACAGTGCTGGTAAGCAGTCCTATCGCACTCAGAATGATCAGACGCGTTCGCCTGTTGAATCCATAGGTCTAAACTGGTCTGCTAGCCGAGCTAGGTCCGCAAACCTATTCGTATTATTCGAGTCAACTTCATACGCGTTGTCGGTATTTTCTACTCAACTCGGGCTGTAGGGCAGCTACAGTCTGGTAAGCACACCTACCGCACTCAGAATCATCAGGCGCGTTCGCCTGTTGAATCCAGAGCTCTGAACTCGGTCTGTTGCGCGATCCAGAATGACGAAACTGTTCGTATTCTTCCAGTCATCTTGAGAGCTACTGTCGGCATTCTGCACTTAATTCGGGCTGTAGGGAGGCTGCAGGGCGGGTAATCACAGGAATCGATTCGGAGACATCAGACGCGTCCGTCTGTCGCATTTAGAGGTCTGAACTCGGTCTGATACTCAAGTTCGGCTCAAAAACTATTCGTCCCCCAATTTTTTTCGACAGTATATGTTGTCAGGAAGCTCTACGAGTCCCCCGGCGGTAACAAAGGTTGACGGTTTACCGCCGGCGCCCAGTCCGGATTCACATTCCCCCGGGCTCCGGCGCGGTGCCGGCTCGAGCTCTGATTCCGGCTCGGGCTCCGAACTTGGGCTAAACTCCGGGCTCGGGCTGGCTCGGTGCGACTGTGGCGTCGGTCTGCGTTCTCCTGTGGGCTTGGTTTGTGTCCCTTGGGTGCTCCTTTGGCCGCGGACTCTCTCAAGGGTGTCTGTTTCGAGCTCCCTTGGGTGCTGTTTCGGCCGCGGGCTCTCTCAAGCGTGTCTGTTTCGAGCTTCCTTGGGTGCTCCTTTAGCCGCGGACTCTCTCAAGAGTGTCTGTTTCGAGCTCCCTTGGGTGCTGCTTCGGCCGCGGGCTCTCTCAAGCGCGTCTGTTTCGAGCTCCCTTGGGTGCTCCTTTGGCCGCGGACTCTCTCAAGGGTGCTTGTTTCGAGCTCCCTTGGGTGCTGTTTCGGCCGCGGACTCTCTCAAGCGTGTCTGTTTCGAGCTCCCTTGGGTGCTGTTTCGGCCGCGGGCTCTCTCAAGCGCGTCTGTTTCGAGCTCCCTTGGGTGCTGCTTCGGCCGCGGGCTCTCTCAAACGCGTCTGTTTCGAGCTCCCTTGGGTGCTCCTTTGGCCGCGGACTCTCTCAAGGCGTCTGTTTCGAGTTCCCTTGGGTGCTGTTTACCTGGGCCGTGGGCTCTCACAATCGCGTCTGTTTTCGAGCTCCTCTGGGGGCTGCTTCGGTCGCGGCTCCCTCAAGCGCGTCTGTTTCGAGCTCCCTTGGGTGCTGCTTTGGCCGCGGCCCTCTCGAGCGCGTCTTTTCGAGCTCCCTTGGGTGCTCTTTGGCCGCGGACTCCCTCAAGGGTGTCTGTCGATCCCATTGTTTCGGCCGCGGGCTCTCACAAGCGCGTCTGTTTCGAGTTCCCCTGGGTGCTGCTTCGGCCGCGGGCTCTCTCAAGCGCGTCTGTTTCGAGCTCCCTTGGGTGCTGCTTTAGCCGCGGACTCTCAAGGGTGTCTGTTTCGAGCTCCCTTGGGTGCTGTTTCGGCCGCGGGCTCTCTCAAGCGCGTCTGTTTCGAGCTCCCTTGGTGCTGTTTCGGCCGCGGGCTCTCACCAGCGCGTCTGTTTCGAGCTCCCTGGGCTGCTTCGGCCGCGGGCTCTCTCAAGCGCGTCTGTTTCGAGCTCCCTTGGGTGCTGTTTGGCCGCGGGCTCTCACAAGCGCGTCTGTTTCGAGCTCCTCTGGGGGCTGCTTCGGTCGCGGGCTCCCTCAAGCGCGTCTGTTTCGAGCTCCCTTGGGTGCTGCTTTGGCCGCGGGCCCTCTCGAGCGCGTCTGTTTCGAGCTCCCTTGGGTGCTCCTTTGGCCGCGGACTCCCTCAAGGGTGTCTGTTTCGAGCTCCCTTGGGTGCTGTTTCGGCCGCGGGCTCTCACAAGCGCGTCTGTTTCGAGTTCCCCTGGGTGCTGCTTCGGCCGCGGGCTCTCTCAAGCGCGTCTGTTTCGAGCTCCCTTGGGTGCTGCTTTAGCCGCGGACTCTCTCAAGGGTGTCTGTTTCGAGCTCCCTTGGGTGCTGTTTCGGCCGCGGGCTCTCTCAAGCGCGTCTGTTTCGAGTTCCCCTGGGTGCTGCTTCGGCCGTGGGCTCTCTCAAGCGCGTCTGTTTCGAGCTCCCTTGGGTGCTGCTTCGGCCGCGACCTCTCTCAGGTCTTCGACGAGCTGCCTTGGGTACTGCTTCGGACGTGGGCCCTCTCAAGCGCGTCTGTTTCGCCCGCGGGCTCTCTCAAGCGCGTCTGCTTTGTTTTTTTTGATGCTCCTTCGGCCGCGTGCTCTCTCAAGCGCGTCTGTTTCGAGCTTTTGGGGGCTGCTTCGACCGCGGGCTCTCTCAAGCGCGTCTCTTTCGAGCTGCCTTGGGTGCTGCTTTGGCCGCGGGCTCTCTGAAGCGGTCTGTTTCGAGCTCTTTTCGGTGTTCTTTGGCCGCGGGCTCTCTCAAGCCCGACTTTTTCGAGCTTCCTTTGGTGTTGCTTCGGCCGCGGGCCCTCTCAAGCGCGTCTCTTTCGAGCTCCTTGGGTGCTCCTTCGCCGGCCCGCTCTCTCCAGGGTGTCTGTCTCGAGCTCTCTTGGGTGCTGCTTCGCCGGCGGGCTCTCTCAAGCGTGTCTCTGTCGAGTTTGTTTTGGTGCTGCTTCGGCCGCGGGCTCTTTGAAACGCGTCTGTTTCGAGTTTCCTTGGGTGCTGCTTCGGCCGCGGGCTCTCTCAAGCGCGTTTGTTTCGAGCTTCCTTCAGTGCTGCTTCGCAGGCGGGCTTTCCCAAGGCTGTCTGTTTCGAGCTCCCTTGGGTGCTGCTTCGGCTGCACGGAGTCCGAGCGCACAATTGGGCCTGTGTGCGCCCGGCGGGCCATGTAAACCGCCCTGCCGTGCTTTGACAAGCACGCAGGCGCGCGGAAGTGCCGTCCGAGCGCTTGGTGCTCTTCTGATGCCATGCGGTAGCCTTCGGACTACTTCAAGCGCTCTGCCGTGCCTTGAAAAGCACGCAGGCGCGAGGAAAGGCCCTTCGAGCGTCTCGGTTAGCCTTCGGGTTACTTGAAGCGCCCTGCCGTGCCCTGAAGGCCACGCAAGTTCGCGGAAGAGCCATTCGTGCGCCTCCGGCAGCCTTCGGGCAACTTGAAGCGCTTGTCGTGCCTTGAAGGGCACGCAGGCGCGCAGAAGGGTCATTCGAGCGCGTCCGGTAGCCTTCGGGTTACTTGAAGCGCCCTGCCGTGCCCTGAAGGGCACGCAGGCGCGCGGAAGCGCCATTCCAGCGCGTCCGGTAGCCTTCGGGTTACTTGAAGCGCCCTGCCGTGCCCTGAAGGGCACGCAGGCGCGCGGAAGAGCCAGTCGAGCGCTTCCGGTAGCCTTCGGAACTACTTGAAGCGCTCTGCCGTGCCTTGAAGGGCACGCAGGCGCGAGGAAGGGCCCTTCGATCGTTTCGGTTAGCCTTCGGGCTTGCGCGCTGCCGTGCCCTGAAGGGCACGCAGGTTCGCGGAAGGGCCATTCGAGCGCCTCCGGCAGCCTTCGGGTTACTTGAAGCGCCCTGCCGTGCCCTGAAGGGCACGCAGGCGCGCAGAAGGGTCATTCGAGCGCGTCCGGTAGCCCCCGGGTTACTTGAAGCGCCCTGCCGTGCCCTGAAGGGCACGCAGGCGCGCGGAAGCGCCATCCGAGCGACTCAGGTAGCCTTCGGGCTACTTGAAGCGCCCTGCCGTGCCCTGAAGGGCACGCAGGCGCGAGGAAGGGCCATTCGAGCGCCTCCGGTAGCTCCCGGGCTACTTGAAGCGCCCTGCCGTGCCCTGAAGGGCACGCACACGCGCGGAAGGGCCATTCGAGAGCTCCAGTACCCTTCGGGTTACTTGAAGCGCCCTGCCGTGCCCTGAAGGGAAAACAGGCGCGCGGAAGGGCCATCCGAGCGCCTCAGGTAGCCTTCGGGCTACTTGAAGCGCCCTGCCATGCCCTGAAAGGCACGCAGGCGCGCGGAAGGCCCATGCGCGCGCTTCCGGTAACCTTCGGGCTACTTGAACCGCTCTGCCATGCCCTGAAGGGCACGCAGGGCGATTACGATGACGACGACAACGAGACCCCCGACGCGGACGACGCGGACGACGACGACGACGACGACGACGACGAACCGTGGCCATTAGGCTCAAACGCAGAAGGCCAGGCTCCAGAGACCACGCGCCCAGCCTCGCACGCGGGGGGACCCGGCGCCAGATATGCCGCGCGACAACCTCTCCCTGCAGGCCAAGCTCGACGAGCTCACCGCGGCGCTGGACTCTGAGGAACAGGTCTCCCAGGAGCTGCACGAGTCCGCCGAGAGCGCCTACGCCGAGGCGGAGGCTGCCAGCCGAGCGCTCCAAGCTGAGCAAGCCAAGGCGGCGGCCCTGGAGACGCAGCTCAACGAGGCGACAGAGAAGGCCCGGAAGGCCGAAGCCGAGCTCGAACTGTGCCGGGCAGCGCTGAAGCTGCAGGAAGACACCACGGCTGTGTGGAAGGGAGCAACGGACTCGGTGAACAAGAGCCTCGAGAGGCTGCACAACGAGCTGGACCTCACGAAGACCTCCTGGCACGCCGAGTGTAACAGGAACGCGAGGCTGCAGGACGACCTCAAGGCGCGCGACAAGGCAAGCGACGACAGGGTGGCAGCCCTGGCGACCGCGCACGCCGCCGAGGTCGCCCGGCTCGGCAAGGAGTACGACGAGGACCCGGGACATCAGCAAAAGAGACACGCCGAACGCACTCTGGCGTAGCCTAGACCCACGAAGCGACAGCGCGAAGATAACCGAGCTTCGTCGGAGGACGCTCACCGCCACCCCCTGGAAACAACAGAGGCTACGTCGGAATGCCACCGCCGTGATCCCTTTGCTGATGTTTCCCCAGAAAAAGAAGCGCTGGAACAACGAGATCCAGCATCTCAACGGCAGGCTCGCTCAGGCACAGCTCAGCGACGACGCCAAGGCCGCACAAGTGGAGCGCCTCGCGGCCAACCAGCGCAGCCAGAAGAAAACCTGGACGAAGCAGGAGTGGGCAGCCTGGGAAGCGCAGCAGCAAAAGCGCACGGCGTCGACGAAGAAGCCCTGAGCCACGCCCCCCCGCGCTCCACGAGCTCGCGGAGGTGGCAGCGAGAAAACAGCGACAGGTGTCCCAACTCTCGGCGAGGTGCAGCTTGAACCCGCCGCCGCCGCCGGCGCCGCGCACAAGGAAACACCCCGGGGAGAAACGATTCACGGCATCTCCGGAGCATCTCGGCGACGCGCAGCTGCCGCCGTAGGCCTCCAGGGGGGCCGGGCGGGATTTAAGTGCGGCAACGCGCCTCGCCAGTCGCCTCATGGGCGGCGTGGAAGCACTGGCACCCAAGGGCCGCTCGGGGTGCTCGAGCACCCCAAAGGAGCGGAAAAATTGGCCCTCGAGGCCCACTCCGGGTCCTCGCGCACACCGAGGGAGCAAAAATGGCTCTCGAGACGCGCTCCGGGTGCTCGCGCGCCTCGAGGGAGGACAAAATTGGCCCTCGAGAGCCGCTCCGCGTCGTCGCGCACCCCGAGGGAGCGAACAACTTGGCCCTCGAGGCCCGCTCCGGGTCCTCGCGCACCCCGAGGGAGCGACCAACTTCGCCCTCGAGGCCCGCCGTGGCTACTTCAACCGCCCAGCATTGCCCCCAAGGGCACGCAGCCGCGCGGAAGCGCCACCTTCGGGCTACTGCACCCGCCCTGCCGTGCCCTGACGAGCACGCAGGCGCGCGGAAGCGCCCTTCGAGCGCCTTTGGTAGCCTTCGGGCTACTTGAGCCGGGCCGTGCTCTGAAGGTCACGCAGGCGCGCGGACGCGTCATTCGAGCGCCTCCGGTAGCTTTCACGCTACTTGAAGCGCCCTGCCGTGCCCTCAAGGGCACGCAGGCGAGCGGAAGCGCTACTCGAGCGCCTCCAGTAGCCTTCGGGCTATAAGCGCCCTGCCGTGCCCTGGAGGGCACGCGGGCGCGCGGAAGCGCCATTCGAGCGTTTGCGGTAGCCTTCGGGCTACTTCAAACGCCCTGCCGTGCCCTGAAAGGCACGCAGGCGCAAGCGTCATTCGAGCGCCTCCGGTAGCTTTCGGGCTACTTCAAGCGCCCTGCCGTGCCCTGAAGGGCACGAAGGCGCGCGGACGCGCCATTCGAGTGCCTCCGGTAGCTCTCGGGCTACTCAAAGCGCCCTGCCGTGCCCTGAAGGGCACGCAGGCGCACGGAAGCGCCATTCGAGCGCCTGCGGTAGCCTTCGGGCTATTTAAAGCGCCCTCCCGTGCCCTGAAAGGCACGCAGGCGCGCGGAAGCGCCATTCGAACGCCTCCGGTAGCCTTCGGTCTACTTCAAGCGCCCTGCCGTGCTCTGAAGGGCACGCAAGCGCGCGGACGCGCCATTCGAGCGCCTCCGGTAGCCTTCGGGCTACTCAAAGCGCCCTGCCGTGCCCTGAAGCGCACGCAGGCGCGCGGAAGCGCCATTCGAGCGCCTCCGGTAGCCTTCGGGCTATTTAAAGCGCTCTCCCGTGCCCTGAAGGGCACGCAGGCGCGCGGAAGCGCCATCCGAGCGCCTTTGATAGTCTTCGGGCTACTTGACCCGCCCTGCCGTGCCCTGAAGGGCACGCAGGCGCGCGAAAGCGCCACTCGAGCGTCTCCGGTAGCCTTCGGGCTACTTAAAGCGCCCTGCCGTGCCCTGAAAGCCACGCAGGCGCGCGGAAACGTCATTCGAGCGCCTCCGGTAGCCTTCGGGCTACTTGAAGCGCCCTGCCGCGTCGGGCTACTCAAAGCGCCCTGCCGTGCCCTGAAAGGCACGTAGACGCGCGGAAGCGCCATTCGAACGCCTCGGGTAGCCTTCGGGCTACTTGAAGCGCCCTGCCGTGCCCTGAAAGGCACGCAAGCGCGCGGACGCGCCATTCGAGCGCTTCCGGTAGCCTTCGGGCTACTCAAAGCGCCCTGCCGTGCCCTGAAGCGCACGCAGGCGCGCGGAAACGCCACTCGAGCGCCTCCGGTAGCCTTCGGGCTATTTAAAGCGCTTTCCCGTGCCCTGAAGGGCACGCAGGCGCGCGGAAGCGCCATCCGAGCGCCTTTGATAATCTTTCGGCTACTTGAAGCGCCCTGCCGTGCCCTGAAGGGCACGCAGGCGCGCGAAAACGCCATTCGAGCGTCTCCGGTAGCCTTCGGGCTACTTAAAGCGCCCTGCCGTGCCCTGAAGGGCACGCAGGCGCGCGGAAACGTCATTCGAGCGCCTCCAGTAGCCTTCGGGCTACTTGAAGCGCCCTGCCGCGTCGGGCTACTCAAACACCCTGCCGTGCCCTGAAAGGCACGTAGACGCGCGGAAGCGCCTTTCGAGCGCCACCGGTAGCCTTCGGGCTACTTAAAGCGCCCTGCCGTGCTCTGAAAGGCACGCCGGCACTCGGAAGCGCCATTCGAGCGCGTCCGGTAGCTTTCGGGCTACGTGAAGCGCTCTGCCGTGCCCTGAAAGGCACGCAAGCGCGCGGAAGCGCCATTCGAGCGCCTCCGGTAGCTTTCGGGCTACCTGAAGCGCCCTGCCGTGCCCTGAAGGGCACGCAGGCGCGCGGAAGGGCCATTCGAGCGCGTCCGGTAGCCTTCGGGTTACTTGAAGCGCCCTGCCGTGCCCTGAAGGGCACGCAGGCGCGCGGAAGAGCCATTCGAGCGCCTCCGGTAGCCTTCGGGCTACTTGAAGCGCCCTGCCGTGCCCTGAAGGGCACGCAGGCGCCAGGAAGCGCCCTTCGAGCGTCTCGGTTAGCCTTCGGGCTACTTGAAGCGCCCTGCCGTGCCCTGAAGGGCACGCAGGGTCGCGGAAGGGCCATTCGAGCGCCTCAAGTAGCCTTCGGGCTACTTGAAGCGCCCAGCCGTGCCCTGAAGGGCACACAGGCGCGCGGAAGCGCCATTCGAGCGCCTTTGATAGTTTGCGGGCTACTAGAAGCGCCCTGCCGTGCCCTGAAGGGCACGCAGGCGCGCGAAAGCGCCATTCGAGCGTCTCCGGTAGCCTTCGGGCTACTTGAAGCGCCCTGCCGTGCCCTGAAAGGCACGCAGGCGCGCGGAATCACCATCCGAGCGCCCATGCCGTGGAAGGGACCATTTTCGTCGTCGGCGCCGCTCCCTTGAGGTGCTCGAGCCACGGGAGGGTCCCTGCAGGCGCTCGAAGGGAGCATTTTCGTCGTCGGCGCCGCTCCCTTGAGGTGCTCGAGCCACGGGGGGATTCTTGCAGTGACTGGAAGGGGCCGTTTTCGTCGTCGGCGCCGCTCCCTTGAGGTGCTCGAGTCACGGGAGGGTCCCTGCAAGCGCTCGAAGGGGCCATCTTCGTCGTCGGCGCTGCCCCCTTGAGGTGTTCGAGCCACGGGGGGATCCTTGCAGTGACTGGAAGGGGTCGTTTTCGTCGCCCGGCGCCTTCCCGTGCCCTGAAGAGGACGCAGGCGCGGGAGTCTTTTGAGTCTTCTGAGTCTTATGAGTCTCGTGAGTCTTCTGAGTCTTATGAGTCTTCTGAGTCTTCTGAGTCTTCTGAGTCTTTTGAGTCTTATGACTCTTCTGAGTCTTATGAGTCCTGGCCACTGTGAGTCTTCTGAGTCTTATGAGTCTTCTAAGTCTTCTGAGTCTTATGAGTCTTCTGAGTCTTATGAGTCTTACGAGTCTTCTGAGTCTGATGAGTCTTCTGAGTAATGTGAGTCTTCTGAGTCTCATGAGTCTTCTGAGTCTTATGAGTCTTGGCCATTGTGAGTCTTCTGAGTCTTATGAGTCTCCTGAGTTTTATGAGTCTTATGAGTCTTCTGAGTCTTATGAGTCTTCTGAGTCTTATGAGCTTTCTGAGTCTCGCTGTCGTTCCCTTGACGTGCTCGAGGCACCGGCGGGGTCTTGGAACGGCTCGAAAGAGTCGTCGCCGTCGTCGCCGTCCTTCAGCTGCTCAAGGGCACGTCCGGTGCCTGCAGGGGCGCGAAACGTCGGTCGTCGTCGTCGCCGTCGCGCCCTTGAGGTGCTCGAGCCACGGGAGGGTCCCTGCGGCGGCTGGAAGGGACCATTTTCGTCGTCGGCGCCGCTCCCTTGAGGTGCTCGAACCACGGGAGGGTCCCTGCAGGCGCTCGAAGGGAGCATTTTCGTAGTCGGCGCCGCTCCCTTGAGGTGCTCGAGCCACGGGAGGATTCTCGCAGTGACTGGAAGGGGCCGTTTTCGTCGTCGGCGCCGCTCCCTTGAGGTGCTCGAGTCACGGGAAGGTCCCTGCAGGCGCTCGAAAGGGCCATCTTCGTCGTCGGCGCCGCTCCCTTGAGGTGTTCGAGCCACGGGGGGATCCTTGCAGTGATTGGAAGGGGTCGTTTTCGTCGTCGGCGCCGCTCCCTTGAGGTGCACGAGCCACGGGGGGGTCCCAAAAGGCCACGACGACGACGGCGAAATCGGCTCCCTTGAGTGCTCCCAAGCGACCACGACGACGACGAAGACGAAAACGGCTCCCTTGAGTGTCCCAAGCGACCACGACAACGACGAAGACGAAAACAGCCCCTTTCAGTGCTCCCAAAGGAACACGACGACGACGAATACGAAAACGGCTCCCTTGAGTGCTCCCAAACGACCACGACGACGACGAAGACGAAAACGGCTCCCTTCAGTGCTCCCAAGCGACCACGACGACGACGAAGACAAAAACGGCTCCCTTCAGTGCTCCCAAAGAGTTACGACGACGCCGAAGATGAAAACGGCTCCTTTGAGTGCTCCCAAGCGACCACGACGACGACGAAGACGAAAACGGCTCCCTTGAGTGCTCCCAAGCGACCACGACGACGACGAAGACGAAAACAACTCCCTTGACTGCTCCCAAGCGACCACGACGACGACGAAACCGACAACGGCTCCCTTCAGTGCTCCCAAAGGCCCACGACGACGACGAAAACGAAAACGGCAAGGGGCCGCAAGCACGCGGAAGCATCGTTTGAGCGCGCGGGGCTTTCTTCCGAAGGCGCCCGGCGGCCCCCCGTGCCCTGAAGGGACGCAGGCGCGCCGGGAAAGCGTTCGGCGCCTTCCCGTGCCCTGAAGGGGCCGCAGGCGCGCGGAAGCATTTGTGAACGCGCGGGGCTTTCTTCCGAAGGCGCCCGGCGCTCTCCCGTGCCTTGAAGGGGGCGCAGGCGCGCGGGGAAAGCGTTCGGCGCCCTCCCGTGCCCTGAAGGGGCCGCAGGCGCGCGGAAGCATCATAGTGCGCGAGGCTTTCTTCCGAAGGCGCCCGGCGCCCTCCCGTGCCCTGAGAGGGCGCAGGCGCGCGGGGACTATATGATATCGTACCATAGTATACTAGATTATATCGCGTCATGCTATAATATATTGTGTAATATTACAGTATGTGTTTTATGTTATCATAGTAGCGTTTACATTTGCAATACTACATGATACAAAGCTATATCGAAATTTGTAGTATCACACACCAAGAATTGTGTATATAATACAAGATTGTAATCATATTGTAATTCATACATTACACATTGTGTATATATAATGCAAGATTGTACTCTTGTAATACTATATTTGAATATTGCGCATATAAAGCAATATTGTGATGATATAGTGCATATTGTGTATATTGTGTATTTGTAATACAATATTGTAATATTGTGTATGTAAAACAATATGAAATTAAAATGATGCATATTGTGTATATGGTGCATCTTCCGTATATAATGTATATTGTGTACATGTTGTGTGTATTGTGTATACAATTTTGTGTATACAATATTTTAGGGTACATTAGGGTTATATTATGTTGTGCATATTGTGTATATTATGTACATATTGTGTGTATAATGCAATATGGTAATATTGAGTATATATAATACAATATTGAAATAATCGTTGTCGTGGCTCCTTGGGAGCGCTCAAGGGAACCGTTTTCGTCTTCGTCGTCGTCGTGGTGGCTTGGGAGCACTCAGGGGAGTTTTCGTCCGTCGTCCTCGTAGCTCCTTGGGAGCACTCAGGGGAGCCGTTTTCGTTTTCGTCGTCGTCGTGGTCGCTTGGGAGCACTCAAGGGAACCGCGGCTCCTTGGGAGACTCAAAGGAGCCGTTTTCGTTTTCGTCGTCGTCGTGGTCGCTTGGGAACTCTCAAGGGAACCGCGGCTCCTTGGGAGCACTCAAGGGAACCGTTTTCGTCTTCGTCGTCGTGGCTCCTTGGGAGCACTCAAGGGAACCGTTTTCTGTTCGTCGTCGTCGTGGTCGCTTGGGAGCACTCAAGGGAACCGCGGCTCCTTGGGAGCACTCAAGGCAGCCGTTTTCGTCTTCGACGTCGTCGTGGCTCCCTTGAGTGCTCCCAACCGACCACAACGAAGACGAAAACGGCTCCCTTGACTGCTCCCAAGCGACCACGATGACGACGAAGACGAAAACGGCTCCCTTCAGTGCTCCCAAAGAGCCACGACGACGACAAAGACAAAAACGGTTCCCTTGAGTGCTCCCAAGCGACCACGACACGACGAAAACGAAAACGGCTCCCTTCAGTGCTCCCAAGCGACCACGACGACGACGAAGACAAAAACGGTTCCCTTCAGTGCTCCCAAAGAGTTACGACGACGCCGAAGATGAAAACGGCTCCCTTGAGTGCTCCCAAGCGACCACGACGACGACGAAGACGAAAACGGCTCCCTTGAGTGCTCCCAAGCGACCACGACGACGACGAAGACGAAAACAACTCCCTTGACTGCTCCCAAGCGACCACGACGACGACGAAACCGACAACGGCTCCCTTCAGTGCTCCCAAAGGCCCACGACGACGACGAAAACGAAAACGGCAAGGGGCCGCAAGCACGCGGAAGCATCGTTTGAGCGCGCGGAGCTTTCTTCCGAAGGCGCCCGCCGCCCCCCCGTGCCCTGAAGGGACGCAGGCGCGCCGGGAAAACGTTCGGCGCCTTCCCGTGCCCTGAAGGGACCGCAGGCGCGCGGAAGCATCGTTTGAACGCGCGGGGCTTTCTTCCGAAGGCGCCCGGCGCTCTCCCGTGCCCTGAAAGGGACGCAGGCGCGCGGGGAAAGCGTTCGGCGCCCTCCCGTGCCCTGAAGGGGCCGCAGGCGCGCGGAAGCATCATAGTGCGCGAGGCTTTCTTCCGAAGGCGCCCGGCGCCCTCCCGTGCCCTGAGAGGGCGCAGGCGCGCGGGGACTATATGATATCGTACCATAATATACTAGATTATATCGCGTCATGCTATAATATATGGTGTAATATTACAGTATGTGTTTTATGTTATCATAGTAGCGTTTACATTTGCAATATTACATGATACAAAACTATATCGAAATTTGTAGTATCACACACCAAGAATTGTGTATATAATACAAGATTGTAATCATTGTAATTCATACATTACACATTGTGTATATAATGCAAGATTGTACTCTTGTAATACTATATTTGAATATTGTGTATATAAACAATATTGTGATGATATAATGCATATTGTGTATATTGTGTATTTGTAATACTATATTGTAATATTGTGTATGTAAAACAATATTGAACTAATATGATGCATATTGTGTATATGATGCATCTTCCGTATATTATGTATATTGTGTACATATTGTGTGTATTGTGTATACAATTTTGTGTATACAATATTTTAGGGTACATTAGGGTTATACTATGTTGTGCATATTGTGTATATTATGTACATATTGTGTGTATAATGCAATATGGTAATATTGAGTATATATAATACAATATTGAAATAATCGTTGTCGTGGCTCCTTGGGAGCGCTCAAGGGAACCGTTTTCGTCTTCGTCGTCGTCGTGGTGGCTTGGGAGCACTCAGGGGAGTTTTCGTCCGTCGTCCTCGTAGCTCCTTGGGAGCACTCAAGGGAGCCGTTTTCGTTTTCGTCGTCGTCGTGGTCGCTTGGGAGCACTCAAGGGAACCGCGGCTCCTTGGGAGACTCAAGGGAGCCGTTTTCGTTTTCGTCGTCGTCGTGGTCGCTTGGGAACTCTCAAGGGAACCGCGGCTCCTTGGGAGCACTCAAGGGAGCCGTTTTCGTCTTCGTCGTCGTCGTGGCTCCTTGGGAGCACTCAAGGGAGCCGTTTTCTGTTCGTCCTCGTCGTGGTCGCTTGGGAGCACTCAAGGGAACCGCGGCTCCTTGGGAGCACTCAAGGCAGCCGTTTTCGTTTTCGACGTCGTCGTGGTTCCCTTGAGTGCTCCCAAGCGACCACGACGACGACGAAAACGAAAACGGCTCCCTTGACTGCTCCCAAGCGACCACGACGACGACGAAGACGAAAACGGCTCCCTTCAGTGCTCCCAAAGAGCCACGACGACGACGAAGACAAAAACGGCTCCCTTGAGTGCCACCAACGACGACGACGAGGACGAAAACGGCTCCCTTCAGTGCTCCCAAGCGACCACGACGACGACGAAGACGAAAACGGCTCCCTTCAGTGCTCCCAAAGGGCCACGACGACGACGAAGGCGAAATCGGCTCCCTTGAGTGCTCCCAAGCGACCACGACGACGACGAAGACGAAAACGTCTCCCTTGAGTGTCCCAAGCGACCACGACAACGACGAAGACGAAAACAACTCCCTTCAGTGCTCCCAAAGGACCACGACGACGACGAAGACGAAATCGGCTCCCTTGAGTGCTCCCAAGCGACCACGACGACGACGAAGACGAACACGGCTCCCTTCAGTGCTCCCAAGCGACCACGACGACGACGAAGCAAAAACGGCTCCCTTCAGTGCTCCCAAAAAGTTACTATGACGCCGAAGACGAAAACGGCTCCCTTGAGTGCTCCCAAGCGACCACGACGACGACGAAGACGAAAACGGCTCCCTTGAGTGCTCCCAAAGAGCCACGACGACGAAGACGAAAACAACTCCCTTGAGTGCTCCCAAGCGACCATGACGACGACGAAGACGAAAACGGCTCCCTTCAGTGCTCCCAAAGGCCCACGACGACGACGAAGACGAAAACGGCTCCCTTCAATGCTCCCAAAGAGCCTCGACGACGACGAAGACGAAAACGGCTCCCTTCGGTGCTCCCAAGGAACCGCGGTTCCATTGAGTGCTCCGAAGCAACCACGACGACGACGAAAACGAAAACGGCTCCCTTGAGTGGTCCCAAGAAGCCACGACGACGAAAACGAAAACGGCTCCCTTGAGTGTCCCAAGGGTCCGCGGTGGTGCCTCCAAGCGACCGCGACGACGACGAAGACGAAAACGGCTCCCTTGAAGCACCAGAGGAGCCGGGGAAGAGACAACGACGACGACGACCACGACGACGACGACGCCGACGCCGAATCACAGAGAACGGGCGATTCGCGGCGCTCCCAGATGGTCTCAACGAGAAGCAGCTGCCGCCGGCACGAACACAAAAAACTCCGAGACGGACGATTCGCGACGCCCCCGGAACTTCTCGGCGAGGTGCAGCTGCGCTCTCGAGGACGCTTCTTTGAGAAAGAGGCGTTCTCGAGAGGGGCTTCCGCGCGCCCGTGGCTGTCTGCCGCAACGGCTCCGCGAGCGCGATAGCTCGTGGAACTACCGTGCGGCGAGACAATCACGGGAGCGCGGAAACCCAGGGGGCTAGTGTCCAACCGCCAAGAGGTGGCCCCTGGGGAAGCATACCGGGGCGGCACCTTACCCTTCGGGGTTCGGGCCGCCCTTGTATGTTTCGCGAAGGACACACCCAAAATAACGCCGACACACGACGCCCGGGGACACAGCGAAAACTATCCCGAAGCGACTCGGAGGCCACCTGAAAATGACCCGGGGACCTGGCACGACCCAGAGACCGAACGAAAACGCCCCAGAGAGCGATCCAACAACCTGGAAGCCGAGCGACCTGGGAAACGATTGAAAAATCTCGGGAGAACATAAAGGAGGAGGAGGAGGAGGAGGAGGAGGAGGAGGAGGAGGAGGAGGAGGAGGAGAAGAACGGGGGAGGAGGAGGAAAAGGAGAAGGTAGGAGGAGGAGGAGGAGGTTGAGGAGGAGGAGGAGGAGGAGCAGCAGGAGGAGGAGGAGAAGGAGGAGGAGGAGAAGGAGGAGGAGGAGGAGAAGGAGGAGGAGGAGGAGAACGAAAACGACCCAGTAGCCGCGCAAACACAGCCCGGAGACCTTCGAAAACAACCTGGAGGCCGCACGAAACCAACGGGATCGAGGAAAATCCGGGAGTCGAACGAAAACGGTTCGGAATCGGGACGAAAACAGGTTGAGGACCCTACGACAACACCCGGGGACCGGGCGCAAAACCCTACGAAAACGACCCTAGGAGGAAAAGGAGGAGGAGGCTGAAGCGGAGGAGGAGGAGGAGGAGAAGCAGGAGAAGGAGGAGAAGGAGGAGGAGGAGCAGGAGGAGGAGAGGAGGAGGAGGAGGAGGAGAACGAAAACGACCCAGTACCCGCGCAAACACAACCCGAAGACCTTCGAAAACAATCTTGAGGCCGCACGAAACAAACGGGATCGAGAAAAATCCGGGGGTCCGACGAAAACGGTTCGGAATCGGAACGAAAACAGGTTGGGGACCCCGCGACAACACCCGGACACCGGGCGAAAACGACCCGAGAGTTTACGAAAACGACGCGGGGTGCGAACGACAGACCAGGAGGCCCACGAAAACGTGTCAGGAGACCGGGCCTGGAGACCGAACGAACACAAAACAAAACAAAAGATACACCCCTGCGGTCGGACGAAAACGATTCGAGAGGCCGGGCGAACGCGACTCCGGACCCGAAAAACGACCCGTAGCCGTCAACTGCTTCTGGGATCAACACAATGAGTTCCGTGGGTACTACCCTCGCTGGGGCGCAGCACAAAGGCGATGTTCATGCTTTGTGATGCACGGCGATGCATTGGAGCACGTATCTTTCAAAAGATGGGACACATGCGTCGGCCGTGACCATCTTCATGACCGTCGTGGCCATTGTCTGCAATCGCGCATGAGAGGGAAGAGATGCAGTTGCCCCGTTGCGACGCCTGGGCTCAGTGACATGACATTGGGTATCTGATTCGGACTTCATCGTCGTCGGAGATCTGTGATGGCCTCTCCCAAGCTGATGCATTGGTGGTGCGCCATGGATGCTCTCCACGATGCGCTAGAACGCATAGGCGATGCTGCGCCGCGGACACACGAAAAAACTGCACGTACTGAGGGTTTCGACATCTGGAGACGCTGATGCCATGGCGTGCACCCACGTACTCAGAAGCCCTCATTTGTTTGGCTGATACTCTGAGCGATGGCCCCTGGCTCTGCGGTTTCGGCGCAGAGCCAGGGGCACGCAGGCGCGCGGAAGCGCCATTCGAGCGCCTCCGGTAGCTTTCGGGCTACTTAATGCGCTCTGCCGTGCCCTGAAGGGCACGCAGGCGCGCGGAAACGCCTTTCGAGCGCCTCCGGTAGCCTTCGGGCTACTTGAAGCGCCCTGCCGTGCCCTGAATGGCACGCAGGCGCGCGGAAACGCCATTCGAGCGCCTCCGGTAGCCTTCGGGCTACTGGAAGAGCCCTGCCGTGCCCTGAAGGGCACGCAGGCGCGCGGAAGCACCATATGCCTCCGGTAGCCGTCGGGCTACTTGAGGCACCCTGCCGTGCCCTGAAGGGCACGCAGGCGCGCGGAAGGGTCATTCGAGCGCCTCCGATAGCCGTCGTGCTACTTGAAGCGCCCTGCCGTGCCCTGAAGGGCACGCAGGCGCGCGAAAGCGCCATTCGAGCGCCTCCGGTAGCCTTCGGGCAACTTGACGCGCCCTGACGTGCCCTGAAGGGCACGCAGGCGCGCGGAAGGGTCATTCGAGCGCGTCCGGTAGCCTTCGGGTTACTTGAAGCGCCCTGCCGTGCCCTGAAGGGCACGCAGGCGCGCGGAAGCGCCTTTCGAGCGCCTCCGGTAGCTCTCGGGCTACCTAAAGCGCTCTGCCGTGCCCTGAAGGGCACGCAGGCGCGCGGAAGCGCCTTTCGAGCGCCTCCGATAGCCTTCGGGCTACTTGAAGCGCCCTGCCGTGCCCTGAAGGGCACGCAGGCGCGCGGAAGCGCCTTTCGAGCGCCTCCGGTAGCCTTCGGGCTACTGGAAGCGCCCTGCCGTGCCCTGAAGCCCGCAGGCGCGCGGAAGCGCCATTCGAGCGCTTCCGGTAGCTTTCGGGCTACTTGAAGCGCCCTGCCGTGCTCTGAAGGGCACGCAGGCGCGCGGAAGCGCCATTCGAGCGCCTCCGGTAGCTTTCGGGCTACTTGAAGCGCCCTGCCGTGCCCTGAAGGGCACGCAAACGCGCGGAAGCGCCTTTCGAGCGCCTCCGGTAGCCTTCGGGCTACTTACAGCGCCCTGCCGTGCCCTGAAGGGCACGCCGGCGCTCGGAAGCGCCATTCGAGCGCGTCCGGTAGCTTTCGAGCTACTTGAAGCGCCATGCCGTGCCCTGAAAGGCACGCAAGCGCGCGGAAGCACCATTCGAGCGCCTCCGGTAGCTTTCGAGCTACTTGAAGCGCCCTGCCGTGCCCTGAAGGGCACGCAGGCGCGCGGAAACGCCTTTCGAGCGCCTCCGGTAGCATTCGGGCTACTTGAAGCGCCCTGCCGTGCCCTGAAGGGCACGCAGGCGCGCGAAAGCGCCATTCGAGCGGTCCGGTAGCCTTCACGCTACTTGAAGCGCCCTGCCGTGCCCTGGGAGGCACGCAGGCGCGCGAAAGCGCCATTCGAGCGGTCCGGTAGCCTTCACGCTACTTGAGGAGGCCTGCTGCGCCCTGAAGGGCACGCAGGCGTGCGGAAGCGCCCTTCGAGCGCCTCCGGTAGCCTTCGGGCTACTGAAAGCGCCCTGCCGTGCCCTGAAGAGCACGCCGGCGCGCGCAAGCGCCATTCAGGCGCCTCAAGTAGCTGTCGGGCTACTTGAAGCGCCCTGCCGTGCCCTGAAGGGCACGCAGGCGCGCGGAAGCGCCATTCGAGCGCCTCTGATAGCCTTCGGGCTACTTGAAGCGCCCTGCCGTGCCCTGAAGGGCACGCAGGCGCGCGAAAGCGCCATTCGAGCGTTTCCGGTAGCCTTCGGGCTACTTGAAGCGCCCTGCCGTGCCCTGAAGGGCACGCAGGCGCGCGGAAACGCCATCCGAGCGCTTCCGGTAGCCTTCGGGCTACTTGAAGCGCCCTGCCGTGCCCTGCAGGGCACGCAGGCGCGCGGAAGCGCCATTCGAGTTCCTCCGGTAGCGTTCGGGCTACTTGAAGCGCTCTGCCGTGCTCTGAAGGGCCCGCAAGCGCGCGGAAGCGCCATTCGAGCGCTTCCGGTAGCCTTCGGGCTACTTCAAGCGCCCTGCCGTGCCTTGACGACACGCAGGCGCGCGGCACGGCCAGTCGCGCGTCAGATAGCCTTGTCGCGCCGGCTCCCCTCTTCTGTTTTGGGTGCCTCTCAGAATGCGCGTGTTTCACTCCGCACAAGGCATGCACGCTGTCGGGACTCGTACCTCTCGGTGCATATGCATGCGTGCGAACACCTCAAAAAAAACACTGTACGGAAGATGCAGACGCCGATGCAATGGCGCTGCGCCAGGACATTGTTTGCGTCCTCAGAAACTCTGACAGAGAGACGCCGCCGACGAATGGTCGATGCATCCACTCCGCGGCCGCGCGCGCCTGGCACGTCCACACGCGCGTACAGCGCGCTGCGTATTTTTGGGCCTCGCCTCCGCTCGCGCCTCCGCACATCATGCGCGTGGCGTGCGTGTCAAGTGTAGCCCGTGTGCATAGCTTGGGCGCACGCGCGCCTGCGCGTGCGTGCACAACCATGCGCATCTCCGCACGCCTTCCTTCTGAAATGGTCATATACATTTGCCAGCTCACCGCGCCAGGCTACCTGTGTACCACTGCAGTACAGACCATCCGTACCCATGTCGGCTCAAGCACTCCAAGCATTCCTCTAGGAACCCTGGTCGACCGACCTGCTGCAGCCCGTGGCATTCCAGCCGCCATGGCGCCCAAGCATATCCCTGCCGCCGTCCCGCTCTGGAAAGTCTTTGGCAAATCCCATCTTCGTTCCTGGGCGGACGAAAATGGGATGGCTCTCCTCACTTCCGGCGACACGGGGGCCAACTTCTTTACCCTCGAGAAGCTCCAGGAGGTCCTGACACCGGAGTCGTCGTATTTGCTGAAGGCGCCAGGCCAGGGATGCAAGAATGCAGTTCTCAACTTGGCGGCGGGCCTTGACGTCGCCCTGCTGGAGAAGGACGCCGTGGCGGACTTGGCCGGCATGGACGCTGTCTTCGCGGAACTGACGACGCTGGCGGACAGCATTCGTAGCCTCCACGCCGGCCAGGGAGAGCTGGACAAGGACAAGAGCCGGCAGGGGGCGAAGGACTTGCTCCGCCATTTCGGACACAAGTCGTCCGCAGAGGAGCGCCTGTCCAAGTACGCCGCTCTTGCGGACGCAGGCAGCCGCCTCGCCATGTGCGCCTTCGCGTGCATGGAGCTGACGGCGTTGACGGTCGCCCCCAAAGAGTGGGGGAAACACCTGCGCTCCGGGGCCATCGACAAACAGCACGCCGCCTGGGGCAAGTTCGCCGCGAAGCCGAACCTGGAGAACCTCGCCCTCGCTTTCGCCGCCGGCATCAAGAAGGACTCCGAGGAGAAGGGCATCAAGAAGAAGAAGTTTGCCTTTGGGGTCACTGGCGATGACTCCGCCGCAAGCGACGCCTCCTCGGGCTCGGACTCCTCGAGCGAGAGTGCGTCCTCGTCGAGCCAGAAGGCCAAGACTAAGAAGAGGGGCTCGAAGAAGGCTGCGAAGAAGAGCAAGGGCACCAAGAAAAAGAAGAGCAAGAAGGCGGCCAAGTCCGACGACTCCTCCGACGAGGACTTCAGCGACTCGCCGGAGAAGAAGGCCGCGGAGAAGAAGAAGAAGACGCCTAAGGCGAAGAACGGCAAGAAGGACAAGAAGAAGGACAAGAAGAAGGCCAAGGTCTCCGACTCCGACTCCGGGACGGAGAGCGAGAAACCGAAAGAGAAGTGCAAGAAGGAGAAAAGAAAGAAGCCGGACGCGGGTGTGGAGCCAGATGCGAAGAAGCTCAAGGCAGACGACATCTCCCCGAAGGAGCGCGCCTGCACGACCTGGGCTTTGTCGGACGCACAGGCAGCCGCAGCGAAAGCCGAGACCTACTTGGCCGGCGACTACAAGCTGGCCGACCTCAAGGGTCTCTTTGCAGAGGTCCCGGCTCTCGTCCGTGACTTCGCTGGTGTGTCGCAATTCGCGGTGGAGCTGCAGAAGATGACGTCGGCGCCGGCCATGAGCACGGCGCGGGAGCCTCTGACGGCTGTGAAAACGACTGGCGTGCTCTGCGAGAAGTGGTACGCCTCGCAGCAGACCGCCGGCAGCGCCTCCGGAGCTGCGAGCGGCGGGGCGGCCCCGGCGGCGCCGACAGCAACGGCGGGCTCTGCGGCGGAGCCACCCGCCACGGGGGCCATGGCGGCGCCGAAGGGCGCCGCGGAACCGAAGAAGGAGCAGTGAGCTCGCTCCACTGCTTCGAACGCTGCTCCTGCGGCGTCTGTGGTACACGTGGGCCGCGCGTGTGTCACTCTCGGGCCCCGTGCCGCAATGCTCGGCGGTTCGGCGCGACGTTCCTGTATTCGCGTCGGTGGCTCCCTCTGCACTCGCCGAGCTACGCAGACTAGTAGGCGCCTGCGCCGCTGCCGCGTGTGGAGCACGCGGTGCACCCGGGAGGGGAGACAGGTTCAACTCATGGGAACAGCAGGAGACTGGTGCAGCACGCAGGCGCCGGAGTAATACGTTCTCGGCCGCACAATGATATGACAAGTCGTCCTTGCACGTGCACGCCGCAGCGCGGAGAGTTCCCGACGGCCTGCCCACGGAGTGCGATGACACAAAATGCTCCCCGGCTGTGACCCCAAACAGCAGGCACCACATCTGCGGCGCACTCTATCTGAAGCACTGCGCGAGGTGCAACCTCTGGGATGCAATCTATCCGTTGCAATCGGCGTGGTGCGCTTCCCGTACCTCTGACGTGCATTCCCCTCGCGGGCCCCGTGCCGACGCTTCGGAGATGCATAGTTCCTTCTGGCACGCATGATGCCGCACCCCACGACTAGCTCTTCTGTCCTTCTACAAAATATTGCGACGCGCTCTCGCCCAACAGTATCCGTTCTCTGCTCGCAGCGCCATCAGCGCACGGGAAGGCTCCGCAATCCAGCTTCCAATACTTATGCATTCCCGTCTCAGCCAGAAAGCGCGGGGGGGACGCGCGCAAGCTGCCACGCGTAAACCTTCTGTACACCGTCTCCGTCCACACGTCGCGGACCGCGTGGCCAGCCTTCAATTGCCGCTGCGTAAGGTTGCCGTGGCCTCTTCCCAACCGATGCCTCCTGAGAGAAGACGCGCTCCAGACGAGTCCCCTTGCATCCATGCACCACCGGCTCGGGTGCACAGACCCCGCGTGCTCGGAGAATCCGCATCACTTGTCCAAGGGCTTCGCATCCGCACATGCAGTCGCGTTCCTGTGGATCCAGAGCCGTGGAACCCTGAGCGGTCGGAGCACCATGCCCGCGAACCGCGGCCCACGGGAATTCCGCAGGCGTCACGTGTCAAGTTCGTCCGTAACCATTTTGGCTCGAACATTGCTCTTGCAGACTTGCGCGCGCCGCCACGCCGCGCCGCGCGCCTGTTCACCGCGCCCGTGCGACGATGGCATCCCCCGCGGGCGCGCCAGCGCCCAGCGCCGGGCGCGACGGCCGCGGAGGCCGCGGTCACCGCGGCATCATCGACGACGTGTTCGGCCTCTTCCGCAGGGGATTCAACGCTGCCCAGGTGCGGGCTGATCTCCGGGGCCGCCTGAAGGAGGACGGAAGGAGTCGAGTCTATTCTGATTCCAGGATCTCGCAGCTTCTGAGAGCCGCGAGAGAAGCAGGTCTCGCGGACTCTCTGGCAGTCTCGCCGCCGCGCAGCCAGGCGACCCGTGGGGCCGATCGCGCGGCGGCGCCGAACCCATTGCCGCTGCGCCCCCCCGTGGCGGCCTCGCCCGCCAGCGGCCTCGCCCCAGTGCTGCCTGTGCGGAAAAGGCTTGCGGCACAGCCGGGCGACGGCGCCAAGCGCGGCCGCGCCCGGAGCCGCGCCGCTGGCCTTGTGGAGGACAGCGAGCCGGAGGATCCAGACGAATTCCAGCCCCCGCCGGTGCCCGCCAGAATGAACCCCTCGGCCTACCTGCCCGTGGAGGACAACGACGGCGACACGGACGCAGATGCGCCGGCGGCGCCTCCGCCGCCGCCGCCGCACGCAGCACGTCGCCGGCTGCGCGGGAAACGTTCACCTCCAGCACAGACCCCGCCAGAACTACAGGGCGCTGCTTCGGCTGCGCCTGCCTCGACCAACGCAGCTGCCAGCAGTGGCGGCGTCGCGGCGCCGCGTGCGCGGCCGCGCGCCAAAGCCAAACCGCGACCGTGCGCAACGTGCCGCGGGCTGACACTCGGAGACGGGACAGTGGATGTGTGCGCCTTCAGCACGGATGAGGCGGGGTCGCAGGCGACGCACACGAGCATTCCTGGAGGTTGGCGCTGCATCTTCTGCTCGGAAGAAAGCATGCGGAAGGCGTGCAGCACCCCCGTCGGGAAAGGCAACGTTCTCCGATCCCTCAAGCAATTCCACTCCCGCACGGAGACGCACCCAGGAGTCTACAAGAAGGCCATGCAGAGAGTGACGCAGTAGGCTCTCATGGAGAAGTGCGGGCCATGGGTGCACAATCTGGCCACGAAGATCACGGCCCCCGCCCGACGCAAAGGACAGCAGAAACCGGCTGATGAGAAAGCGGCAGAAGCCCAGAGCCATTGGGCTGATGCCAAAGCCCAGCGCGCCTGCCCCATGGCGAATGCGGCCCCTCGACAGCGACGGGATTACCGCTCCGCCGTCCTGGAGGACCAGCGCGCAGCGCGGAAGCAATTCTTCCCTGACGCGCCGCGCCGCCCTCGGGCAGCAGCGCAGGAGCTCGATGCGGACATCGACAGCAGCTCCGGGCTGCCGGCAGCATTCGTCTCGGAGGTGTCCAAGGGCCTGGAGGGGTGGTGCAGGTACGGCGCCTGGGGCAGCTGCCGAGAGTGCAGCCTCATGCAGGCGCGCCCGCTCCACGAGAAGTCCCTGAGGGAAGCGTCGCTGCCAACGTTCCCGAAGTCGCAGTGCAAGCGCTGCAGCAGCAAACGACAGCCATATGTTCCCGAGCCAGGCCACGTCCCGGAGCCGCTGAAAGGCCTCACCGACGCGGCCGTAGCAGCGCTGCGGCCCCTGGACTTCGACGTTGGACCTGAGGAACGTGCGCGGACCGCTTGGGGCGCAGACAGGGGATACCGCAAACACACCCAGGTAATTCGGTTCAGTTGGGGTCCGCTTCCTGTCAAGGAAAAGATTGAGGCCCTTCCGGACAGGGAAGAGAGGCGGGCAGCACGTGCGGCCTGGCGCTACCTGAAGAACGCTGAGGACTCCCAGTACATGAAGTTCCACACGGAGCACCTGCAGTTCCTGCGCCAGCACGACGTCGACGCCGACGAGAAGACACGGCGGCTCCCTGTTGGAGCCATGGAGCGCCTGGGCCTGGAGTGCGCGGTGTGGCCGCATTTGTACTGGCAAACGGAGATGTGCGAGACGTACGTGCGCCTGGCGGATGCCCGGAGAACGAAGGCGGCGCGGCGCCAGCGACGGCGGGGCGCGGATGGCCAGGACAGCGCTCACGGCGACGACCCCAAGGACAGCGACGCCAGCACCGACTCGGAGTCCAGCGCGGAGGAGAGCGACGACGACGCCGCAGCGGGCAACCCCAAAGACGCGGACCATGGTAGGACGTCCATGAAGCAGAGCTTCTCGGCGAAGCTGCGGTCGCCGCTGCTGGGGTACGCCGCCAGCTTCGAGCTCCTGCAGTTCGTCTACGACCTCAACCTGTGGACTGCTCTGGGCAGCAAGCGGAACCTGCAGAGTGGCGTGCCACTGCGGCTGCTGATGTCGGGGCATTCGTTCTCCCCGCAGTACTGGAAGCGAATGCACCAGGGGCTCGCCGACCTCGTGCGCCAGGTGGGCTACCCCACCGTGTTCTTCACCATGTCGCCCTGGGAGATGTCTGCGCCCTACCACGAATTCCTGCTGGACGACATGAAGAAGCTTCTGCGCACTCGCCTGCACATGGCCCCGATGGAGACGCTGCATCTGTCGCACATTTGCACGCAGCTCGTGTCCGGGCTTCTGACGGGATCCAACCAGCAAAAAGCACGTAGCGACCGCTGCTGGCGCAAACATATCCTGAGCTGCAAGACGGGCGACGGGGACAAGAGCACCGTGATCAACTTCTTCACACGCCTGGAGTTCCAGGACGGCTCCCGCAAAGAGGTCACCCAGAAGTACCACGGGAGCGGCAGACCCCATCTGCACTGCCTGCTGTGGCTCGAGGACGTAGCGGACATCGAGCTGGAGAAGTGCCTCAGCGCGACGCTGCCGACCGATGAGACGCAGGCCGCGTACGTCAAGGGCTCGCAGGACGATCGCAGCGGGGACAGCAAGTGGGACGTGCACGAGGGGCCCTCCAGGTACGACGACAACGCCTCCCGCCTACACCTGCACCACACGCGGGACGACTCCGAGGCTGGCCGTCGCGCATACTTTCCCGACATCATGGACGCGCTCAAGTGTCACCAAGACGTGCAGATGTCCGCTGGAGATGCACTACTCCTGAAGTACGTGACGAAGTACGTCTCCAAATTCAGCGACGCCAGTTACGACGAATGGATGAACGACAAGGCCGCGGCCAACTCCATCGCGTGGCGTGTGCTGAAGGAGTACCATCCTTTCGAGCCCGAGATGGTCCTGCAGCTGGAGGCGGCGAACTTCCGCCAGTGGGGCGTGGGCACGAAGAGCCGCGGCCTCAGACACCTGGTGGCTCCCGATGGCTCCGAGGACACAGCGGAGCTGAAGGCGTACATGAAGAGCAAGTGGCGCCGCGACGACATGAGCTTCCTCGAGTTCCTGCGCAAGTCCACGCACAAGGGCGCCATCGCAGGCTGGCTGAAAAAGCTTTGGAGAGAGAGACCCGAGGAGCAGCAGGACATGACGGAGAAGGAGTTCGCGAACAACTACACCATGCGCGGGGAGCAGCTCGTGGCCGTGGACACCGTCTGGCGGCACAACGACAAGTTCTTCCGCCAGTGGGTTGTGCTGAACATCCCTTTCCGCAAGCTCGCGGACCTGGACGTCCCGGAGGTGACCGCGCGCGTGCCGCCGCGCCTGCGCGGCCAGGCATGGGCTCTGAAGCTCTGCGCGGACAGGCAGCGCGCCCCCTCCAACCTGTACAACTTCTGGCACTCCTCCGACAGGATCCGCAAGGAGATGAAGGAGGAGGCCCACACGGAGGACCACATCGAGGACACGGAGGCGCTCGTCGCGGGCCAGCGCACCCTGATCGAGCAGTTCTGGACGGGCGAGCTCGACCTGGCAGACGATCCCAGCGCGGCGCCGGACCCAGTGGTCGCCGCCGGCGAGGAGGCGGCGCGCGCGGGCACAGAGGACACTCTGAGGCTCAACGCTCTGCAGGGCGTCGTCGAGAGGGAGATCGCGAAGCACCTGGCCCTCGCTCTGTGTGCCACGCGGACAGAGGGGGAGGAGGAGCTGGAAGCCGCGCGGGACATGTGCCGGGAGAAGAACAGGCCTGTCGCATGCCTGGGCCCGCCCGGCACGGGCAAGACGACCGTCGTGTCCCGCCAGATTCGCGCAGCCGTCGCGAAGGACGCCCGGGTGCTCTTCGCGCTGCCCACCGCGCAGCTGGCCTCGAGAATGCGTGGGCGCTTCGCGCAGTACGAGAACGTCGTGGTGGACACGTGCCATGCGGCTTTCAAGCTCAACGCTCCCGAGTCCGAGAGCTACCCGCTCATGACGTGCTACGACCTCGTGGTGGTGGACGAGTTGAGCCTCCTGGGCCAGGGCGACTTCGAGCGGATGCTGCGCCTCTGGCACGTAGCCGACAAGATCCCGGCGCTGATCTTCCTCGGCGACAAGTACCAGCTGCCAGGGGTGAAGCCCACGCGTCCCTGGGAATCGACCGCATGGAACTCCGCCAAACTGCGCTTCTGCAAGCTCACGGAATCGCACCGCTGCGAAGACGGCCCGTTCTGGGAGATCCTGCAGACGCTGCGCACCAGCAAGCCGGAGAAGAAGAGCGGGATCGTCAACCGCCTGTGCAGGGGCCGCAAGGCGTGGCTGGGCGAGGAGCCCAACGTGGACGACGTCCGCAGGATCATGCAGAAGCGCCCGGACACGAAGATCGTCACGTGCACTCGGCGGAGAGCGGCCTTCGTAAACGATCTCGCGGTGGAGGCCCTCTACAGCGGTAAGGAGCCCCTGACCTCGCTGCCCGGCGACGTCGAGTTCAACCCGGCGAACTACGACGAGCGCGGCAAGTTCCGGACGGATCGGCGCCCACTGCCCGCCGCCGTGCCCATCTACAAAGGCATGCGGCTCTACCTGACGCAGAACGTGGTGAAATCCGTGGACTACGTCAATGGCATGGGCTGCGAAGTGCTTCACTGGGACAGCAACCAACGCCAGCTCCGCGTCAAGACTGACACCGGGTACATCCACATGCTCACGCCGTGGACCGATGTCGATCACGGGCGGGTGTCCTTCTACCCCGTGCGCCTCGGGTACTGTTCGACCATACACAAAGTCCAGGGCGACCAGTTCACGCACATCACCGTCTGGCTCGACACTCCCAAGTGCGAGGGAGCAGCATACACCGCCCTCTCGCGTGTGAGCCGCGCGGACCAGGTGCTGCTGGGCGGCGTCCTCACCGAGGATCACTTCGTGCCGGCTGGCTAGGCTGCCGCCGCGGCACGAGCGGAGCGCGCCAGCCAGGCCCGCATGAGCGAAGTCTCGTCCGGGCGTCTCTATAATGATCTCTTTGACCGACTGCGGCGCCGCCGCAGCCTGCTCCCAGCCGTTGCTGCGTAAAACATTCCACCCTACAATACGTCCCCGCAGATACTCTCTGTGCATACACATACCGCAGCGCTCCCGCGAGTCGCCATGCCGACGTCCGCCGTGCCCTCACGAACAACGGCGCCCCCGCGACATCTCGGCGAGACGCAGCTGCTCTTCTCTCTGCTCGGCTGCGTTGAAAATGTCAAACCTGTGGATGCTCCCTGTCATACCGTGCATACAAATCCCGCAGCGCTCCCGCGCGTCGCAGAGCCGACATCCGCCGAACCCACGACCAACGGCGCCCCCGCGACATCTCGGCGAGACGCAGCTGCGCCCTCTTCCGCGGGCGTCGTCCGTGCCTGCCTATGTAGTGGTATATTGCACCCGCTGTGGCGCCTGCGCCACGCTCGCGCCACCGCACGCGCACTCTCGCTCCCGCAGCGCTCACGCGCGTCGCAGAGCCGACCTCCGCCGACCCCGCGAACAACGGCGCCCCCGCGAACTCTCGGCAAGGCGCAGTTGTTCCCTCTTCCGCGGACTTGCACCAGGAACGCGGAAGCTCGCAGTCGAGGGGGGCTTCCGCGCGGGAGTAGCCGCCGCGCCGCGCCGAGTCCGCGAGCGAGAAAGCCCGTCGGACCCCACGCGCGGCGCGGCGCCCACTGCCGCGCGGAAACCCAGGGGGCCACGTCCAGCCTCCACGCGGCGGCCCCTGGGGAAGGCTACGCGGGCGACTCTGCACCCGCAAGGGTCGCGGTCGCGCGCGTAACTTTCGCGAAGGACGACTCTCGAATCGCGCTAATGCTGACATATCTGTTTCTGGGACGCACATCACTCACTCAGGCTGACGCCAGCACTCCTTCCCCCCTTGATAGGGGGGAGCGTGGGGGGTAGATCCCTAAACCCTAAAAGCAATGACTCTGGGTGGATGGGGTGGGACAGAACGCATCCATCCATCCCCCCCTACCTCCTGAGGAGGGGGGGATAGGATGGTTCTGCGCAGAAACCCTAAACCCTAAACCCTAAACCCTAAACCCTAAGCACCTCGCACCTCGTTGTGCTTCTGCCCACCCACCGCGCATCACCGTCGCCGTCTACGAGAGACAGGGCATCTCTGAGAAGCGTCAGCTGGTTGCCAGACTGGGTCGCCCATGCAGCCGTAGGCTGCCCCTTGGGAGTCGCGATTCAAAGATAAACTCTTCCTGATCCTCGAAGAATATAACACCCTAAACCCAAAACTTTTGACTTGTAATTCCCCCCTCTGCTTCTCCGACACGTAAAAACACGTGTGGAGCGCTCCGAGCGCCTCTGGGCGCATGTGGGAGCGCCTGGGGGCGCCTGGGAGCGTCTGGGAGCGCCTGGGAGCGCCTGGGAGCGCCTGGGAGCTCCTGGGAGCGTGCGGGAAGCGCCTGGGAGCGCCTGGGAGCGCTTGGGAGCGCCTGGGAGCGCCTGGGATCGCCGGGGAACGCCTGGGAGCGCCTGGGAGCGCCTGGGAGCGCTTGGGAGCGCTTGGGAGCGCCTGGAAGCGCCGGAGCGCCCGGGAGCGCCTGGGAGCGCCTGGGAGCGCCTGGGAGCGCCTGGGAGCGCCTGGGAGCGCTTGGAACGCACTGGGAATTTAGGGGCCAGCGGCCCTAAACCCTAAAAGGCTGGCCATGCGGCCGGGGGTGGGAAGTGGTTGCAGCTCTTGCGCGCTTCGCCAAGCTTGATCGGGTCGGCTAAACGCCCCCCCAATCAAGCTTGCCGAAGGGGGGGCAGCCTTGCCTTGACTGTCGGCCGCTGCGCTAAGAGAAGCCCTAAACCCTAAACCCTAAACCCTAAAACCTAAACCCTGAACCCTAAACCTTAAACTGCAGGCGCGGACCTGGGGGCGCGCACCGCCACGCCTGCAAGGATCTGCTAGTGAGAGCGAGCTGCAAGTCGAGCTCACCGCGACCATAGGCCTGCCGGCCCGAGGCGGTGCTTCGCTTGCACAATGACTGGGAGCCGGCGGTAAACCGTCAACCAGGTTACCACCGCAAGCCTCGTAGAGCTTTCTTGCGCGGCGCTGCCCACTACACATTGAAATTTTTGTTTCAAGATATCGCGAGTTCAGTACAGAAAACGGACAACACTCGTCAAAATGACTCGAAGAATACAAATAAGTTTACGGACCAGCTCGAGCAGCAGACCGAGTTCAGAGCTGTAGATCGAACAGATGAACGCGCCTCATGATTCCCAATTGGTTTCTGTGAGCATCAGCTCTGCAGCTGTCCTATATCCCGAGATAAGTACAGAAACCGTTCATGCGCGTCAAGATGACTCGAAACGGCCGTCGGTTCCAGCAAGTGTTTTGATAGTAATATTGCAGCTACGGACCTGAGAATTTAACTGGCAGTCGCGGCATAACCTACTACACGTGAGAAAAATACCCGTTCTGAAAACAAATTTTGAAATTTTGCACAAACATTAGAAACTCTACCCAAAGTTAACACATTGTCTCTTAATGCGCAATCGGCCAACTAGCTCCACCCTGCGCCCGAATTCCTTTTAGCTCAGCTTCGATGAGCTCTACGAGGTATAACCCCTAACCCTCCTCCGGATGCTCACGGACACCGCTCGGCTCCCCCAGAGCTCTCCCCCAGAGCTCTCCCCCAGAGCTCTCCCCCAGAACTCTCCCGCAGAGCTCCCACCCAGAGCTCTCTCCCAGAGCTCTCCCCCAGAGCTCTCCCCCAGAGCTTCCCCCCAGAGCTCCCCCCCAGAGCTCCCCCCCAGAGCTCTGCCCCAGAGCTCTGCCCCAGAGCTCTCATCCAGGGCTCTCCCCCAGAGCTCCCCCCCAGAGCTCTCGCCCAGAGCTCCCCCCCAGAGCTCTCCCCCAGAGCTCTCTCCCAAAGCTCCCCCCCAGAGCTCTCGCCCAGAGCTCTCCCCAGAGCCAGCTCTCCCCAGAGCCCCCCCCTCCCCAGAGCTCTCTCCCAGAGCTCTCCCAGAGCCAGGCTCTCCCCAGAGCTCTCCCCCAGAGCTCTCCCGCAGAGCTCTCCCCCAGAGCTCTCCCCCAGAGCTCTCCCCCAGAGCTCTCCCCCAGAGCTCTTCCCCAGAGCTCCCACCCAGAGCTTTCCCCCAGAGCTCTCTCCCAGCGCTCTCCCCCGGAGCGCCTCCCCCCAGAGCTCTCCCCCACAGCTCTCCCCAGGCGCGCTTCTGGATCGAGCCTGCTATGCGGATAACTCGTAGAGCTTCCCTTAGCTAGTTATAGCTGGAAGCTAAGAGTAATTCCGGCGCGCTGGAGAGCTAGTTGGCTCGGAAAAAAAGAACTGAACTTTTGACAACTTTTGCTCGGTTGAAAATTTTGTTTTCAAAATTTGAACATTCGTTAGAGCTCTAGTATTTTTTCCCGTGATATTCGATCTTATTCCCGCTCGCCATCTCGATCTCAGCCCGATCGGGTGAATATTACTATCGAAAAGCACTGTGGCGGGATCGGCCGTTTTGAGTCATCTTGATATGCGCTGACGGTTTTCTGAACATAACTCGAGCTCCAGGGCAGCTACAGAGCTGGTAAGCACAGATAATGCATGCAGAATGATCAGGCGCGCTTGCCTGTTGAATCCAGACATCTCAACTCGGTCTGCTAGCCGAGCTAGGGCCACACACCTGTTCGTATTATTCGAGTGATCTTGACAGAAACTTTCGGTTTTCTGCACTTAACTCGAGCTGTAGGACAACTACAGAGCTGATATTTACACATACCAATTCAGAATCATCAGTTGCGTTTGTCTGTCGACTCCAGAGCTCTGAACTCGGCCTGTTGCCCGATCTAGAATTGCGAAACTATTCGTATCGTTCGAGTTGCTTGCGACATAATGTCGGTTATCTGGACTTAACTTGGGCTGTAGGGGGGCTGCATGGCTGGTCATTTCTGGAATCGATTTGAAGACATCAGGCACGTCCGCCTGTCGAACACAGAGCTCTGAACTCTGTCTGCTGCCCGAACTAGCTCCGCGAAACTATTCCTACTGTTCGAGTCATCCTGAGAGGTGCTGTCGATTTTCTGCACTTAACTCGGGCTGTAGGGGGGCTGCAGGGCTGGTAATGACAGGAGTCGATTCGCAGACATCATACGCGTCCGTCTGTCGCATTCAGAGGCCAAAAACTATTCACTATGAGTGAGATTCTTGGTAAGTGCTGTTTGTTTTCTCAACTTAAGTCGAGTTAGGAAGCTCTACGAGTCCCCCGGCGGTAACCAAGGTTGACGGTTTACCGCCGGCGCCCAGTCTTCACGGCCCCCTCCACAATCCTATGCAAAACATTTATAAACTGATCATGCGTGTTCCCAGGCGCGCCCCTGGATCGAGCCTGCTATGCGGATCTTCACGGCCCCTTCCACAATCCTATGCAAAACATATCATAAACTGATCACGCGTGCTCCCAGGCGCGCCCCTGGATCGAGCCTGCTATTGTGATCTTTACGTCCCGCTATGTAAACAACCATATGCAAAACATAATATAAACTGATCATGCGTGTTCCCAGGGGGGCCCTGGATCGAGCCTGCTATGCTGATCTTCGCGGCCCCCTCCACAATCCTATGCAAAACATATTATAAACTGATCACGCGTGCTCCCAGGCGCGCCCCTGAATCAAGCCTGCTATGGAGATCTTTACGTCCCGCTATGTAAACCATCACAATCCTATGCAAAAAAAAAAAAATACACACTGATCATGCGTGCTCCCAGGCGCGCCCCTGGATCGAGCCTGCTGTTGGGATCTTTACGTCCCGCTACGTAAACCACAACAATCCTATGCAAAGCACGTTGAGGTCGGGCGAACCCTCGAGTGCGCTCGACCCGACCCGACCCGCTTGTTACGGTTCACGCGTGTTTCTGGGAGGCAGAGCTCTCCCCCACAGCTCTCCCCAGGCGCGCCCCTGGATCGAGCCTGCTATACGGATCTTCGCGGCCCCCTCCACAATCCTATGCAAAACATAGTATAAACTGAGCATGCGTGTTCCCAGGCGCGCGCCTGGATCGAGCCTGCTATGCAGATCTTCGCGGCCCCTTCCACAATCCTATGCAAAACATATTATAAACTGAGCATGCGTGCTCCCAGGCGCGCCCCTGGATCGAGCCTGCTATGGTGATCTTTACGTCCCGCTATGTAAACTACGATATGCAAAACATAATATAAACTGATCATGCGTGTTCCCAGGCGCGCCCCTGGATCGAGCCTGCTATGCGGATCTTCACGGCCCCCTCCACAATCCTATGCAAAACTTATTATAAACTGATCATGCGTGCTCCCAGGCGCGCCCTTCAATCGAGTCTGCTATGGGGATCTTTACGTCCCGCTACGTAAACCATCACAACCCTATGCAAAAAAATATTACACACTGATCATGCGTGCTCCCAGGCGCACCCCTTGATCGAGCCTGCTATGGGGATCTTTACGTACCGCTACGTAAACCACCACAATCCTATGCAAAGCACGTTGGGGTCGGGCGAACCCTCGAGTGCGCTCGACCCGACCCGACCCGCTTGTTACGGTTCACGCGTGTTTCTGGGACGCACATCACTCACTCAGGCTGACGCCAGCACTCCTTCCCCCCTTGATAGGGGGGAGCGTGGCTTCTGCCCACCCCACCGCGCATCGCCGTCGCCGTCTACGAGAGACAGGGCTTCTCTGAGATGCTTCAGCTGGTTGCCCGACTGGGTCGTCCTGGTAGCCTAGGGCTACCTAACCCCACGCTTGGGGATCTACGATGCAAAGATAAACCATGCTTGATCTTCGAAGAGTACAACACCCTAAACCCGGGGACCTTTCGTCCTCTGATGGCGCTCTACATGTCCCCGACACGTAAAAACACGTGTGGGGCGCTCTAAGCGCTTCTGGGCGCACTTGGGAGCGCCTGGAAGCGCTTGGGAGCGCTTGAGAGCGCCTGGGAGCGCCTGGGAGCGCCTGGGAGCGCGTGGGAAGCGCCTGGGAGCGCCTGGGAGGGAGCGCCGGGGAGCACCTGGGAGGAGCGCCTGGGAGCGCGTGGGAGCGCGTGGGAGCGCTTGGGAGCGCCGGGGAGCGCCGTGGAGCGCCAGGGAGCGCCAGGGAGCGCCGGGGAGCGCTTGGGAGCGCCTTGGAGCGCCTGGGAGCGCCGGGGAGCGCCGGGGAGCGCCTGGGAGCGCTCGGGAGCGCCTGGGAGCGCCTGGGAGCGCCTGGGATCGCCAGGGAGCTCCTGGGAGCGCTTGGGAGCGCTTCGGAACGCGCCGGGAGCGCGTGGGAGCGCCAGGGAGCGCCTGGGAGCGCCTGAAACCGCTTGCGAGCGCCAGGGGGCGCCTGGGAGCGCCAGGGAGCGCCTGGGAGCGCTTGGAACGCATTTGGGAATTTAAGGGCCAACGGCCCTAAACCCTAAAAGGCTTTAGTATGGGAAGTTGCCGGCCATGCGGCCGGGGGTGGGAAGATGTTGCACCTCCTGCGCCCTTCGCCAAGCTTGCTCGGGTCGGCTAACCGCCCCCCCAATCAAGCTTGCCGAAGGGGGGGCAGCATTGCCTGGACTGTCGGCCGCTGCGCTAAGAGAAGCCCTAAACCCTAAACCCTAAACCCTAAACCCTAAACCCTAAACCCTAAACCCTAAACCCTAAACCCTTAAGACGAAAAGCACCACGTATTGAGCAAGCTCGAGCGATATCTCGACGAGCGATGGGAACAATGTTGACGGCCGCGATAACGTGTGGCGGCATTGTCGACCCCAATCAGCACGCCCAAATGATCTCGCGCCAGAGTGCGCAGCGTGCGAGCGGGCACGCGCGGAAGCAAATTCAGCGCGCGCCAGAATGCGCCGCGTGCGAGCGGGCACGCACGGGAGCGCTTTCGGGGCGCGCCAGAGTGCGCCGCGTGCGAGCAGGCACGCACGGAAGCGTTGTCGGGGCGCGCCAGAGGGCGCCGCGTGCGAGCGGGCGCGCGCGGAAGCGCTTTCGAGGCGCGCCAGGGTGCACCGAGTGCGAGCGGGCACGCACGGGAGCGCTTTCGAGGTGCACCAGAGCGCAGATTCCGCGCGGGCCAGAGCGCGCCGCGTGCGAGCGGGCACGCACGGAAGCGCTTTCGGGGTGCGCCAGAGTGCGCCGCGTGCGAGCGGGCACGCACGGAACCACATTCGGAGCGCGCCAGAATGCGCTGCGCGGGAGCGGGCACGCATGGAAGCGTTGTCGGAGCGCGCCAGAGTGCGCCGCGTGCGAGCAGGCACGCGCGACAGCAAATTCGGCGCGCGCCAGAATGCGCCGCGTGCGAGCGGGCACGCACGGAAGCGCTTTCGGTGCGCGCCAGAGTGCGCCGCGCGCGAGCGGGCACGCACGGAAGCGCTTTCGGGGTGCGCCAGAGGGCGCCGCGTGCGAGCGGGCACGCGCGGAAGCGCGTTCGAGACGCGCCAGGGTGCACCGAGTGCGAGCGGGCACGCACGGGAGCGCTTTCGAGGTGCACCAGAGTGCGCCGCGTGCGAGCGGGCGCGCGCGAGCGGGCCGGAGCGCGCCGCGTGCGAGCGGGCACGCACGGAAGCGCTTTCGGGGTGCGCCAGAGTGCGCCGCGTGCGAGCGGGCACGCACGGAACCGCATTCGGAGCGCGCCAGAATGCGCCGCGTGCGAGCGGGCACGCACGGAAGCGTTGCCGGGGCGCGCCAGAGTGCGCCGCGTGCGAACGGGCACGCATGAAAGCAAATTCGGCGCGCGCCAGAGTGCGCCGCGTGCGAGCGGGCACGCACGGAAGCGTTGTCGGGGCGCGCCAGAGGGCGCCGCGTGCGAGCGGGCACGCACGCGCGCGCCTTCGAGGTGCGCCGACGTGCGTCATCCTCGAGCGGGCGCGCACGAAACTGTGTTTTTCCATTCCGAATGGGCCGAAACCTTGTGTTTCTACGAGGGACCTTATTTCGGGGACCGAGCATCCCGCAGCACACCCCGCAGACCTTAATACGTAGTGTAAACCCTAAACTGCAAGCCACGGGCGGTGCAACGTCCGCAGCCCGTGGCGTCTGGCCGAGCGCTCAGCGAGCCTGCCCATACAGCGTGCGCCGCACCGACGAAGCGGCGATAGCCGCTGAGGAGGAATTCGCACGCCGCGCGTTGCATCCCCGTGGTGTTCTCCTAAGAAAAGAAACCCCTAACCCTCAGCCCTAGCAAGCGGGTCCCCTACGGTCCGCTACATCCCCAGGGGCTCCAAACCTACGAAAATACAGCATTCGGCGCCCTTTCGGCCGTCCGTGGGGCCGCAAACCATATGAAAATGTTGACTCGTATAATGCCCCCACCAGGGAGGCCGCCTCGGAGAGATCGACAGGGCGAGTGGGGGAAAGGTCGGGCCACGGCCCGTCGCCCTTGGACGATGTATTTTCCACTCTCCAGGCGACCACGTCGCTGGCGACTTGTGTGAGAGAGAGGCTAGCCACTCCGAGGGCCCGACGGCGTCTGAGGTCCAGCAGCGCCGGGGCCGAAAAGGCGTCGGCCAACCAAGTCCTGCAGCTCATTAACAGAACATTAACAGTACCTATATGCAAAGGGTGGCTCGCGGGCGGGGAGCAAAGAGGGGCTGTAGAGAGTTCTGTTCAGCCGTATCCTGGTACGGCACACGGTGGGGAGGCCCGCTGGACAACACATAGCGCGCGAGCACGTACAATGTTGACTCGTATAATGCCCCCACCAGGGAGGCCGCCTCGGAGAGATCGACAGGGCGAGAGGGGGAAAGGTCGGGCCACGGCCCGTCGCCCTTGGACGATGTATTTTCCACTCTCCAGGCGACCACGTCGCTGGCGACTTGTGTGAGAGAGAGGCTAGCCACTCCGAGGGCCCGACGGCGTCTGAGGTCCAGCAGCGCCGGGGCCGAAAAGGCGTCGGCCAACCAAGTCCCATATCACAAAATGGAGAGCAGCTGGGGAGAAAATCCCATAACACTCCACTGGCCCACGGCCGCAAAATAACTACTCATGCCAGAAAAGAGAGTCCACGAGCCTCGGCTTTGCAGGCGGCGGCCCGGACAGCAGGCGGAAGCTTTGTTACAACAAACCAGGGCATGCAACAAACTGCTCCTGTCCCAAGACATGTGCGAAGAGCTAACTACTCATGCCAGAAAAGAGAGTCCACGAGCCTCGGCTTTGCAGGCGGCGGCCCGGACAGCAGGCGGAAGCTTGCGGATGGCCGCGAGGAGGCGGCCAGCCTTCTCATATCTCTGCACGCTGCGGAAAGAGGCCCAGCGCCCGCGCGCCTGGATCTCGGGCAGCGTCCTGGCACGGCGGAGGAAGTCCTCGCTGGGCCCGCCGTGCCTGGCGAGGTGAGGCGTGACTTTGAAAGGGATGCCTACGGCCTGAGCGGCCCTCTGCAGCACTTTATTGTACGAGGCATACGTGTGGCTAGGGAGCAGCGTCTGCGAGCGAGAACGGCGAGCCTGGCGGATGAGCGCGGCGAAGGCACCGATCACGCCAGGTCGGCTGGCCTCATCAAGGAGGACGGTGTCATCCTGCACGCCGGTCTTGCTGGTACGGATGCCGATGAGATGGCCGGCCACCTGGCTGGACGGCGCGACGACCATCCCGTACTTGTTGTAGTGAACCCCAGCGTGCATGCCCGGCGTGAAGCACGCGACCAGGGGCATGAGCACCAGCTCCGAGGGCCGCAGGTAGGTGTCGAACTGCACAACGAGGCCGCGGGCGGCCTCGAGGTCCGACTCGACGCCAGTCCGCGACAGGTGGTACGCCATCAGCACCGCGGCCGACCACGGGAGGGGATCCGAAGTCGAGTCAGGCTCCAGCTTGCCCCAGCCAGCCATGGCAGCGCGAGCGAGCGGGAGGACCCCAGGCTGGCGGAGGCTGACGTTGAAGTGGTCGGCGACAGCAGCCAGCGCATACCGAGCGTCGCCCCGCGACCGCTCGGCTACGAAGAGCTCCTCGAGGAAGCGGTCGAGGGCGGCGTCCACGGCAGGGAGGTCGCGGGCGGTCCAGCGCGCCGGGTCCAGGCCCATCTGCGCGGCGAACTCGTGCAGGCTGGCGTGGTACCGCTCGGCGGTCGTGGCGGTCACCCTCGAGCGCCGGAGGAAGCCAGGGTTGTAGTCAGCGGGCTCCCGCCGGGCGCGCGGCCGCCGCGCGGCACCGGCAGCGGCGGGGCGCCGGCGCACTGGCCCGCGGCCCTCGGCCGGAGCCTCCTCCAGCGGGGGGCCTCGGGGGCCCCCAGACGCCGCCCCACTGCTCGGCGTCCGACCTCCAGAGCGGGGCCCAGCGCGAGGGACAGGTCGGGCACGGGAGCGCCCGAGGACCGAAGTCGCAACCCGCTGCCCGGCAGAGGTCAGCCTGCCATCGTTCCTCGAGTAGTGGAGCACCATCTGGCCTCTTGGCGCCGCGCGGCGCTGCCGCTGCCAAGATGCTGGCAGCGAGGTGGCAGGCACCCGGGGGGTACGCGCCGGCCAACGTGGTCTTCCACTGATGCTTGAGCCCTCCCGTGGGCGCACGGACACGTACCTTCCCAGACAAGTGCTCGTGCCTGTGGCCCCCTTCGCAGAGCAGGCCGATGTCGTGCAGGGCCCCCAGACTTGAGACGATGGTGGTGGGCTTCTTGTAGGGCGCGCCGAACCGGCAGCAGTGATAGGTAGCCCAGGAACGCGAGTGCTGGTCCAAGAACTTCCGGAGTGGGGCCCAACGGAAGAGGCCCGAGGACTGGGGGTTCTCCAGAGACCAGTGAATCCCGTAGCGGCTGCAGACCTCCAAGAGACGCACCGTGACGTGAGCGCACCGACGGGCCGCCCTGATGGCGGAGACCTCGCGAGCCCCTCGCCGAGAGATGGACCACGGGGTGCACGGGGTGCCGAAGTGGACGAACCAGACGGCCCGGGAGGTGATCCAGGAACGCACCTGAGACTCGACCTTCGGGTTGAGGAGGTCGCACCAGGGCCCGTGCTTGATGTCCATGGGGGCCGCGACGACGAGGCCCGCCTGGGCCAGGGCACCAGTCCAGCGCCCGCAGCCCGAGAAGACCTCCAAGGCAGCCCGGGGTCGCGGAGCCCGCGCAGCGGTCGGCGTAGTGGAAGCAGACGTAGCAGGAGGCCGAGAGGACGGACTGTGATCTGACGTTTCATCCACTCGAATTGGCTGCATCCTGGGCCCACACCGGCCCCAGCGGCCGGCCGAGCCTCGACAGGGCGGCGGCCGGCGGCGGGTGGAGCCCGTGCCTGCGACAGCGTGGCCGCCACGCGGCCGCCTCGGCCAAGCCACCGAGGGGGCCGGGAGGCCCGGCGGGGGCGCGAGCCAGGCAGGTTTGCGCGGCCCCTGCCGGCCTCGCCGAAGGAGCACGTCACGCGGGGGGGCCGGCACGCGCCTGGGGTGCCTCGGCGGGCCGTCGCAGGGGAGCGGCCGAGGGGTGTGACGGCAGAGGTCTGAATCCTCCCCCCCTCGTCGGCACGCTGGGTCCCCCGCGACGGCGGGCGCCGCCAAGGCGGCGGCAGCCCGAGCCGGCCCCGCAGCGCCGGCATCCTGCCCCAGGGGCGGCGGCGGGGGCGGGGCCGCACCGGGCCGTCCCACAGCCCCCGCGGCGCCGGCGCCAGGCCCCACGCGACGCTGTCCAGGGCGGTACAGCCCCTGCAGGGCCTTGCGCGAGCCACCATCGCTGATGTTCCTCTCTGTGTCGAGGTATCGGCGCCGCCAGCGGATGCCGGTGGCCACCTGGATGGCAGCACTGCGCCTGCACACGGAGCCGAGGCCGACGTCGACGGCGCGGCCCTTCTCGGTCGAGAGCACCTCGGCCATGTTGTCCCCGAGGCTGAGGACGCGGCGCCCGTGGCACTCGAGGCTCCTGGAGGCGTGTCGGAGCCCCGCGAGGGCGATTCGGGCCTCCAGGATGTGGATGGGCGCCCGCGTCCTCCAGGCACCTTCCACGACCAGCGACCAGGCGTCAGGGGCGACGAGCTCGTCGGGGATGTCCTCGAAGGTCGCCCGCCGCGGGGCCTGTGCAACCCGAGCCCGCACGGTACCGCGGGGGCGCTCGTCGGCCCTCCTCGGTGGCGGGGCCCAGGTCGCAATGCCGCAGCTGGGGTCCCCCTCACCGAGCACCCCTCCAGCGCCAGGAAGCCAGCCGGGCGTGTAGGTGTCGTCCTCCAGGGCCTCGGGCCGCTTCTCGTCGGGCGTGAAGCGCCAGCGCTCCCGAAGGCGCGCGAGTCGGCGCACCGCCTCGGGGTCGCAGCGCCGGCGGTGTAGGGCGTAGCCCGCCTCGGAGGAGTCGGAGCAGAGCACGATGTCCGACACGGGCGCGGCGAGGTCGACGACCGCCTGGAAGATGAGCCCTCGGAAGACACGGACCTCCTGCCGAGCGGGACCCGGCAGAGGCGAAGGCGGCCCGAGCCGGCACTCGTCCACGTACCTGTAGAGGTGGCGGAAGATGGACATGGCTGGCCGCAGGAGGAGACAGTGCTGGATGAAGTGCCCGAGGACGACCCGCACCTGCCACGCAGCACGGGGCACGCCCGGGCGCTCCAGCTCCAGGCAGGCGAGGTAGAGCCGCCAGGCCCGCTCGTCGGAGTGGCGAAGAGTCCGACGGAGGCCATCATACACCACGCCCACCATACCGAACTCGAGGGACGGCTCGCAGACCTCGTGGTACACGATGCCCCGGCGGTCGAGCTCCTCCATGACGCTGGCCAGGCCCGCCGCGGCATCGGCGGCGGAGAGACCCAGGATCCCCACGTTGTCGACGTAGACGGAGCCGGCGGGCCTGCCCGGGGCCGCCGGGCGCGGCGGCTGACGGTCCAGGACGAGGCTCGCAGGCCCGCCTGAGAGCGCGTGACCCACCCACGAAGTGACCGAGGAGTGCACGACCCAAAGAGCCCAGCTCCAGCCCATGGCGACGCCACGAAAGGCGGGGAACACCACCTCGTCGGCGCCGACGGGGATGAAGCGGCCGCCCTCCCAGACGTGCGTCGCCCCGTACACCGACGCGGGCTCGGGGTAGTCCATCCCGAAGTCCTCCGCGAGGGCGTCCGAGCAGAACTGGTAGAAGCTGTCGGCCAGGTCGAGCGAGGCACCGTAGATGGCGGGCGCCGAGGTCGCGTCGGAGGCTCCCAGGGCGGCGTCCGACCAGTCCTGCTCGGCGAGCGCGGCCGGAGTCCCGAGGGCAGCGTGCGGAGGACTCCAGTGGGTCCGGTTCGTCTCGCGGGCGTCGACCACGAGCCTGATGAACCCACCCTTTTTCTCGACGAAGAAGCAGCCCACGCGAGCACGAATACGCCGACGGTAGCCGACAAGGCCTCGCTCCGCCAGGCGGCGGACGAACCTGACCCGCGCGTCGGGCGAGCCAGCGAGGTGAGGGTCCCAGTAGGGCACGATGGGGTCGAGCACCTCCGCATCAGCCAAGAAGACCCTGTCCGGCTTCCGCACGTACCGATCGGGGTCGGCGAAGGCGCGGACGACGAAGTCGGGGCAGATGTCCTCGACACGCTTCGGGACGATCTTCGACTTCCAGAACTTGAGCTTGTCCTCACTGTAGGGTGCGACCTTGGAGGGCGCCCCGGCGTACAGCGAGTCGGACTTGAGGAGCTCCTGAAGGGCCCCGCGAGGTGTGAGCCCAGGCGGCCGTGGGCCGTGCCGGCCGATGTTGCGACGCAAGTGGGCGAGGCAACTGGCCTGCGTGGCGGAGGGCTCGCCGGGCTTGGTGGAGCCACGGGCTGGCACGCTGCCGAACCCGTGGACCGAGGCACGGGAGAGGTCGTTGATCGAGCGAACGGCTTCCCGAAGTCGGTGTTCGCGACAGCGTCGACGTACGGCACGGAGGGCCAGATACCTCGGCGCGTCAGCCAGGTCCACGAACCCGGAGGGCTGCGGGACCGGAAGGGGCAGAGGCTCACCATGACGACGATGATCACGACGAGCCATGCCGAAGAGAACAAAACTGCGGACGTGGAGGAGCCCACGCCGGGAAGGCCGGCCCGGCGCCGCGGGGCGGTGAGCCCGCCGGCCGGGACGGCAGGGTAGGGGGCCCCTCGCCCGCCTACCCGCTGCCCTCCTTCTTGGGGTGCTTCGGCGGCTTGTCCTTGGAGCCGCCCGCCGAAGTCTCCTCCCGCCACTGCCTCCCTGCCTTCATGATGGCCGCCTCGGACCGCTGCTGCTCGCCGACCCAGGCATCGAAGGCCGGGAGCACGAAGCCGCCGGACTCGTCGATGGCGGCGTCCAGCACCACGTCGAGCCCGTCGAAGTCGGGCTGCCTCGGGTTCCGCCTGGTGGCGGCCTCGAGCTGCTTCAAGCGGCGCACCATGTACTCCACCCCCGCCACGTTGTAGAGGTCGAGCTGGTCGAACTGCTGCATGATGCGGAGCACCGAGCAGAGCATCCGGTGCTCGCGGGCGGTGTTGCTCTTCTCCGGGATGCCGGACCTTCTCACCCACGTCGTGTGGTGTTCGTCCCAACCCTCCTGTCCGGCATCCCGAAGAGCGAGGCAAGCCTCGCGTGTGGCCCGCTTCCCCTTGAGGGGCCACCCAGGGATGGCCTGCTCGCGCATCTTCGAGACAGAGGTCCGGAAGCTCATGAAGCGATCCTTCTCCTCGTCCCGCTCGTCGCCGGCGATGCGCGGGTCGCGGCCAGGCCCTCCACGCGCCCGAGCCTGCCACTCCTCGAAGGAGCTGCCGGCCTCGACCCGCACCGCCGTCTGCCACACGTCGTCGATGAGCACAAGGCCCACCTCGCCCCGGCGGAGGAGCAGCTCGTCGTTGCCCAAGGCGGCCGCGGGCACCTCCTCCCCGTAGTGGAGCGAGGTGGGGTCCGAGACGAACCAGCGCTCGTCCACGGCGAGGGGGGCGGCCGAGGCGGGATACCCGAGGATGTCCCCCAGCGCCCGCGCCTCGCGGTAGTACTGGTGCATCTCTGCGGCGTCCACATCGGCATCGTCGAAGACGTAGATGTTGCCCCGATAGCGGTCGGGGAAGGCGCCCCCCCGCTGGAGGGCGCACACGCGGAAGCCTCCTAAGTTGGCCGCCGCGATCTCCCCGTCGGGAGTGACCCAGACCCACCATTGGTCTGGCCCTTTGACCAGGAGGACCCTGTGGTGCCACTGGAAGTTCTCGTCGTCGTCGTACCGCACCAGGCACTGGGCGTAGGGCACGTCAAGCGCCCTCGGCATTCACAGCACCAGCCCGCCTCCGCACTCGCTGGAGGGTCGCCGGCGTCGCCGCACCGACGCGCTCCCCAGCAGGCCCCTCCGCGAGGGCCAGCGGCGGCAGGACGGCGCGAGGCGCCCCCACCCGCAGCAGCCAGGCAGCCGCAGCGGCCACGCCGGCGGCGAAGCTCGCGAGCCCGACGAGGACCACGAGCGCCCAGGCCCCGGACGGGGCCGCTGGGGCCGGGCACTGCGGACAGACGCAGGCCGGGCACGCGGGGCAGGCCGCCCCGAGGTGCTCCGGGCCGCAGCGCGAGAGCTGCTCCCGGAGGATGTCCAGCACGCCCGAGCCCGGCTCGTGCCCGCTGAAGATGCAGGTGCAGGACGGGTCCGCGGGCGGCGCCGGCGCGGACCAGCGGGACGCGAGGATCCCAAGAACCCAGCCAGCCGCCGCCTGCATGCACGGGGCGGCGAGACTGGTGCCCAAGAAACCTTGAGCAAAGAGGGGCTGTAGAGAGTTCTGTTCAGCCGTATCCTGGTACGGCACACGGTGGGGAGGCCCGCTGGACAACACATAGCGCGCGAGCACGTACAATACAACATGCGGCGCCCTTTCGGCTGGCGCACGTCCCAGGCGCCCCCAAGCGCTCCCAGGCGCTCCCAAGCGCTCCCAAAAATTCCCTAGCGTTCCCAAGCGCTCCCAGGCGCTCCCCGGAGCTCCCAAGCGTTCCCAGACGCTCCCAGGCGCTCCCAAGCGCTCCCAGGAGCTCCCAGGCGCTCCCCGGCGCTTTCGGCACGCTCCCAAGCGCTCCCAGGCGCATGGCGCTCCCAGGCGCTCCCAGGCGCTCCCGGCACGCTCCCAGGCGCTCCCTGGCGCTCCCAGCATGCTCTCAGGCGCTCCCAAGCGCCCCCAAGCGCTCCCAAGCGCTTTCAGGTACTCCCAAGCGCTCCCGGCACGCTCCCAGGCGCTCCCAACATGCTCAGGCGCTCCCTGCGCGCTCCCAAGCGCTCCTTGGCGCTTCCGAGCGCTCCGGCGCGCTCCCAAGCACTCCCAGGCGCTCCGGCACGCCCCCAGGCGCTCCCGGCACGCTCCCAGCACGCTCCCAAGCGCTCCCAGGCGTTCCCATGCGCTCCCAGGCGCTCCCAAGCTCCCACAAGTGCTCCCAAGCGCTCCCTGGCGCTCCCAAGCGCGTTTGAGCAGTCCAAGCGGTCCCATGGCGCTCCCAAGCGTTGCCATGCATTCGCAAGCGCTCGGCAGCGCTCCCTGGCGGCACTTCCTGGCGCTCCCCCGCCATGCAGGTGCTGCCGCAGCCATGCGCGCGCGTCGTAGCGAGGGGGTGCCAGACCCACCCCCTCGCGCTCCCCCTCCAGCCATGCGAAATTCGCGCCGAAGGCGGCTGCGTCGACAATGCAATCGCTTCAGCGGGGGCGACGCCAACGGTCAAGCCCAACGGACAATTCACGGCTCGCACTCGCGGTGCACTCTGCGTGTCCTGTCGCGCTCCCAGACGCTCCCACGTACTTCCATCCTGGGGAAAGGTCGAGGCGCTCCCCCAGCGCTCCCAGAGAGCTCCCCCGAGGCATTCCAGAGGGTCTGCCATGGACGTGCTGCCGCAGCCATGCGCGCGCATCGTAGCGAGGGGGTGCCAGACCCACCCCCTCGCGCTCCTCCTCCCGCCTTCCGAAGCTCGCGCCGACAGCGTCCGCGTCGATGATTGCAATCGCTTCGGCGGGGGCGGCCTCAAAGGCGAAACCCAAAGCCGCGGGCGAATGCAACTGCCGTGCGCGTCGCCGTCAGCGAGGAGCCCAACGGCGCGGCCACTCGCTCGAGGCCCACGGGAACCCATGGGATTGCCACGGCAGCGCCCTCGCAGTGCTGCTTTCCTACGCCGAAGGCAAATGCCAGACCCCTGTGGATCTGCTGCGCCAGCGGCAGCCCAACGGCGAAGCCCCCTGCCGAAGGCGCAAACGGCTGCCTCATCGACGAGGCGAGCTGGCGCGCCAGCGCCATGCACCCTGCGCGCGTGTTCGCATGGGCGCGCATTGCCACGGCCGCGGCCGCGCGCGCGCTTCCCAGCATTCGCAGCCCAGTGTCACAACCCAGTGCCGACAGCAAAAGCGACAACACATGGGCATGCTGCGCCAGCGGCAGCCCAACGGCGAAGCTAATCGCCGCCATCGCCAACGGCTGCCTCTTCGACGGGACAACGAGCCGAAGCGCCGCCTACGCCACGCGCCCTGCGCGCGTGCTCACATGGATGCGCAGTGCCACGGCCGCGTCGGCGATCGCCTGCGCGCGCCACTTCGACAGCCCCCCGTGATAGGGGGGTTGGGGGGAGAAACCCTAAACCCTAAAAGGCTTCACTCTGGGTGGTCTGGGGCGGGAGTGCGACTAACCGTGGCGCGCGCGGCTTGGGCAGCGATCCCCCCCAACAACCTTGATGTGGGGGGGATCGCAGCCAGCGCGCGCTTGCGCTAATGCAGGCCCTAAACCCTAAACCCTAAACCCTAAACACCCTAAACTGCAAGCCACGGGCGGTGCATCGTCAGAAGCCCGTGGCGTCTGGCCGAGCGCTCAGCGAGCCTGCCCATACAGCGTGCGCCGCACCGACGAAGCGGCGATAGCCGCTGAGGAGGAATTCGCACGCCGCGCGGTGCATCCCCGTGGTGTTCTCCTAAGAAAAGAAACCCCTAACCCTCAGCCCTAGCAAGCGGCTTCCCTACGGTCCGCTACATCCCCTGGGGCTCCAAACCTATGAAAATACAGCATGCGGTGCTCTCTGGGTGCTCCAAACCTATGAAATTACCGCATGCGGCGCTCCAAGCGATTCCAAACGCTCCAGGCGCTCCCAAGGACTCTCCAAGCGCTCCCGGCACGCTCCCAGGCGCTCCCAGGCGTTCCCATGCGCTCCCAGGCGCTCCCAGGCGCTCCCAAGCGCTCCCAAGCGCTCCCAAGCGCTCCCAGGCGCTTCCAAGCTTTCCCAGGCGCTCCGGGCACGCTCCCAAGCGCTCCAAGCGCTTCAGGCGCTCCCGGCACGCTCCCAGGCGCTCTCGGCACGGTTCCAAGCGCTCCCACGCGCTCCCAATTGATCCCAAGCGCTCCTGGGCGCTCCCGGCACGCCCCCAAGCGCGTTCCCAGGCGCGTGCTCCCAGGCGCTCCCAGGCGCTCCCAAGCGCTCCCGGTACGCCCCCAAGCGCTCCCGGCGCTCGCAGGCACTCCCAAGCGCTCCCGGCACGCTCCTGGCGCGCTCCCAGGCGCTCGCAGGCGCTCCCCAGCGTTCCCAGCGCTGGCACGACTCCGAAGCGCTCCTAAGCGCACCCTGGCGCTCCCAGGTGCTCCCAGGCGCGCAAGCATTCCCACGCGCTCTTAAGCGCCCACAAGCGCTCCAAGGCGCCACGCGGCGCTCCCATGCGCTCCCGCGCGCTCCCGCGCGCTCCCAAGCGTGCCCAGGCGGTTCCAGGCGGCCCCAGGGGGAAGCTCCAGGCGCTCTCCCAGCGCTGCCAGAGGGCCCCTCCAAGGAATTCCACGGGCTCTGCCATGGAGGTGCTGCCGCAGCCATGCGCGCGCATCGTAGCGAGGGGGTGCCAGACCCACCCCCTCGCGCTCCCCCTCCAGCCGTCCGAAGCTCGCGCCGATGGCGGCTGCGTCGATGATTGCAATCGCTTCAGCGGGGGGGCGACCTCAAAGGCGAAACCCAAAGCCGCGGGCGAACGTAACTGCCGTACGCGTCGCCGTCAGCGAGGAGCCCGACGGCGCAACCACTCGCTCCAGGCCCACGGGAAACCATGGATTGCCGCGCCAGCGCCTTCGCAGTGCTGCTTTCCAACGCCGAAGGCAGATGCCGGACCCCTGTGGAACTGTTGCGCCAGCGGCAGCCCACCGGCGACGCTCCACGCCGAGGGTGCAAACGGCTGCCTCATCGACGAGGCGACCTGACGCGCCAGCGCCATGCACCCTGCGCGCGTGCTCGCATCGGCGCTACGGCCGCGGCCGCACGCGCGCATCCCAACATTCACAGCCCAGCGTGGCAACCCAGTGCCGAAGGCACATGCAGCAACGCATGGACATGCTGCGCCAGCGGCAGCCCAACGGCGAAGCTCAACGCCGAAATCGCCAAAGGCTGCCTCTTCGACGAGGCGACGAGCCGACGCGCCTACGTCACGCGCCCTGCGCGCATGCTCAAGTGGATGCGCAGTGCCACGGCCGCGTCGGCGATCGCCTGCGCGCACCACTTCGACAGCCCCCCGTGATAGGGGGGTTGGGGGGAGAAACCCTAAACCCTAAAAGGCTTCACTCTGGGTGGTCTGGGGCGGGAGTGCGACTAACCGCGGCGCGCGCGGCCTGGGCAGCGATCCCCCCCAACAACCTTGATGCGGGGGATCGCAGCCAGCGCGCGCTTTCTCTAATGCAGGCCCTAAACACTAAACCCTAAACCTTAAACCCTAAACCCTAAACCCTAAACTCAAAGCTCCCCCCCAGAGCTCTCCCCCAGAGCTCTCCCCCAGAGCTCCCTCCCAGCGCTCTCCCCCAGAGCTCTGGGGGAGAGCTCTGGGGGAGAGCTCTGGGGGAGAGCTCTGGGGGAGAAACCCTAAAACCCTAAAGCCCTAAAACCCTAAACCCCTAAACCCCGAAATTCCCAAGCACCTCGTTGTGCTTCTGCCCACCCCACCGCGCATCACCGTCGCCGTCTACGAGAGACAGGGCATCTCTGAGATACTTCAGCGGGTTGCCAGACTGGGTCGCCCATGCAGCCGTAGGCTGCCCCTTGGGAGTCGCGATTCAAAGATAAACTCTTCCTGATCCTCGAAGAGTACAACACCCTCAACCCGGGGACCTTTCGTGCTCGGGTGGGGTTCCTACTTCTCCGACACGTAAAAACACGTGTGGGCCGCTCTGCGCGCCTCTGGGCGCTCTTGGGAGCGCCTGGGAGCGCCTGGGAGCGCCTGGGAGAGCGCCAGGGAGCGCGCGGGAGCGCTTGGAGCCATTTGGGAATTTAGGGGCCAGCGGCCCTAAACCCTAAAAGGCTTTAGTTTGGGAGGTCGCCGGCCATGCGGCCGGGGGTGGGAACATGTTGCAACTCCTGCTCCCTTCGCCAAGCTTGCTCGGGTCGGCTAACCGCCCCCCCCAATCAAGCTTGCCGAAGGGGGGGCAGCATTGCCTGGACTGTCGGCCGCTGCGCTAAGAGAAGCTTTAAACCCTAAACCTTAAACCCTAAACCTTAAATCTGTAATCTTATTATTCTTAAACCCTAAAACCTAATTTCGTGATTTTTCGCGGCTCGCCCTGCGGCTCGCCCTGCGCTTCGCCATGTAAACCCCCCACGATCTACTGCAAAAAACATTATATCCTGATCATCCATCGTCTCCGATGTGCACTTTCCCTATGAAAAATCATTATATCCTGCCCGACCCGCCATGCAAACCCTCACGATCTATTGCAAAAAACATTACATCCTGATCATCCATCGTCTCCGATGTGCACTTTCCCCATGCATATCCTCACCATCTGCGAGCGGGCACGCACGGAACCCCTCTCGGGCTGCACGACTACATGCAATCGACCCATGCATACCCCCACCATCTGCGAGCGGGCACGCACGGAACCCCTCTCGGGCTGTACGATTATATGCAATCGACCCATGCATACCCTCACCATCTGCGAGCGGGCACGCGTGGAACCCCTCTCGGGCTGTACGACTACATGCAATCGACCCATGCATACCCTCACCATCTGCTAGCGGGCACGCACGGAACCCCTCTCGGGCTGTACGACTATATGCAATCGATCATATCCTCACCATCTGCGAGCGGGCACGCACGGAACCCCTCTCGGGCTGCACGACTATATGCAATCGACCCCCCCCCTGTACGACTTGAATGGAGAGATGATCTTTATGTGGGGGTGGAGATGCGGGGGGGATTGATAGCCGCCGCAGGTGGGTGCCTATGCGGGTAGGTATTATTGGCCTTGCCCTGTTAGACCCTAAACCTTAAACCCTAAACTGCACGCGCTGACCTGGGGGCGCGCACCGCCACGCTTGTAAGGATCTGCTAGTGAGAGCGAGCTGCAAGTCGAGCTCACCGCGACCATAGCCTGCCGGCCCGAGGCGGTGCTTCGCTTGCAACTTGGCAGCGTCCAAAACCCGGAGCGCAAAGAGAATCTTTCCTGGAGAGCTGCGGGGGGGGCCCTGGAGCGCTGCGGAAGCGCTGCCAGAAACGCTTCCATGCGTGCCTGCACGCATGCATGCACGCGTGGAAGCTTGCCGGAAGCTCTCCCGGACCCGCTGCCGGCTCAGGCAAGTCGCTGCGAGACCTGTGGAGCGCCGTGGAGGAGCTCCTGGCGGGCACCACCACCGTCCGGCTTCTAATCTTAAACCCTTTAGCTCTCAGCAAGCTCCCCGGGAAAATGATAACCCCTAACCCTCGGCCGGATGCTCGGAAATACCGCTCGGCTTTTCGCCCGGAGCTCTCCAGAGCTTTCCCCCAGAGCATTCCCCCAGAGCTCCTCCCAGAGCTCCCCCCCAGAGCCCCCCCCCAGAGCTCCCCCCCAAAGCCCTCCCCCAGAGCACCCTCCAGAGCTCTCCCCCAGAGCTCCCCCCAGAGCGCTCCCCAGAGCTCTCCCCCAGAGCTCCCCCCAGAGCCTCCCCCCAAAGCTCTTTCCCAGAGCTCTCCCCCAGAGCTCTCCCCCAGAGCTCTCCCCAGAGCTTCCCCCCAGAGCTCCCCCCCAGAGCTCTCCTCCAGAGCTCTCCCCCAGAGCTCTCCCCCAGAGCTCTCTCCCAGAGCTCTCCCCCAAAGCTCTCCCCAGAGCGCTCCCCCAGAGCGCTCCCCCAGAGCTTTCCCCCAGAGCCCCCCCCCCCGAGCTCTCCCCGGAGCATCCTCGGGAGCCTCGTGCGCGGCCCGAAGCACTCCCCGGAGAAGTCTCTGGCGCTTGTGCGCGGCCCGAAGCACTAGCCAGAGGGTTCTCTCGGCGCTCGCGCGCTCAGAGCTCCCAGCGCATCGTCCCCACGGTGGTGAACCCACCATATCCCCAAGACTTTTTTCCAGGCCGTGCGTGAGAGGTTTTTTCCCGGAGAGCTCGCTGAGAGCTAAAGGGCTTAAGATTAGAAGCCGGCGGTGGTGGTGCCCGCCAGGAGCTCCTCCACGGCGCTCCGCAGGCCTCGCAGCGACTTGCCTGAGCCGGCAACGGGTCCGGGAGAACTTCCGGTAAGGTTCCGCGCGTGCATGCGCATGGAAGCGTTTCTGGCAGCGCTTCCGCAGCGCTCCAGGAGGCCCCCCGCAGCTATCCAGGAAAGATTTCCCGTCACCGAGATTCTCTTTGCTCTCCGGGTTTTGGACGCTGCCAAGTCCCGGAGAGCTCGCTGAGAGCTAAAAGGTTTGAGATTAGAAGCCGGACGCTGGTGGTGCCCGCAGGGGCTCCTCCACGGCGGTCCTCTGGCCCCACAAAAGCTTTTTCGACCCGGCACCGTGTCCGGGGGAGCTTCTGGCACGCTTCCACGCGTGCCTGCACGCGTGCAGGCACGCATGGAAGCGTTTCTGGCAGCGCTTGAGGAGCGCTTCGGGGGGGCTCCCCAGAGCCGTCCACGAATACTACCTCGTAGAGCTCTTGAGCAAAGAGCTAAGAGGACTTCCGGCACAGAGTAGAGCTAGTAACTCGTAGAGCTTCCCCTAGCAAGTTATTGCTGGAAGCTAAGAGTAATACCTCGTAGAGCTCTTCGGCATCGATGAGCTAGAGGAATTCCGGCGCGGGGTGGAGCTAGTTGGCCCAGCCGGTCGAGGCGGACAATGTGGCAACTTTGGGGTGGTTTTGCGATTTTTTGAAAGATATTTGACAATTCATTTTGAGAAAGCAGATTTTTACTCCGAGCATTGACATATTAACTTTGTTCCCTGAGCAACTCAGCCTTCTAGAACCATTTTTAGTACCAGTTCACTTGGAGGAACCGACTACATGTTGACTCCGAAAAATCTCAACTTGAAGTTTTTGTAGAAAAGCTCCCAGAAGCTCCCGCTGTGATGCTGAGCTTCCTCACGGATGCAAGGAGCTCTACGAGGTTCCCGGCGGTGAACCGTCAACCTCGTCACCGCCGGGAACCTCGCAGAGCTCCTCTCACTGGTATGAGTGCAGAGAATCGACACAGAGTGGAAAAATAAAGATTTTTCGAAAATCTTGAAATTGGATTTTTTCGATGTTCATATTCGCTCAGTTCTTGGAAGTCAACTCATGCAAAAATGCATCGAGAGAGCTGAGCTGCTGTCAGAGAGGAGTTCATACGCCAATGCTCGGCGTAAAAATCTGCTTTCTGAAAATAAATGGTCAAATATCTTTCAAATTTTCGCAAAACCACCCAAAAGTTATCACATTGTCCGCCTCGGCCGGCTGGGCCAACTAGCTCCACCCCACGCCGGAATTCCTCTAGCTCATCGATGCCGAAGAGCTCTACGAGGTAAGTTCAGTCGAGATTTTTCGAGCCAACTAGCCTGCCAGCGTTTTCGAATTACTCTTAAGCTTCGCCGCCGCGCTCTCAGGGAAGCTCTACGAGTCAAGTTGTCACATTGTCCACCTCGGCCGGCTGGGCCAACTAGCTCCACCCCGCGCCGGAATTCCTCTAGCTCATCGACGACGAAGAGCTCTACGAGGTACTGGGCGCCGGCGGTAAACCGTCAACCTTTCTTACCGCCGGGGGACTCGTAGAGCTTCCTGACAACATATAATGTCGAAAGAAATTACACAGAAAAAATGATTTTTCAGCGCAGGCAATTTGAGACCTCTCGGATGCAACAGCCGAACGCCACCGATGCTTCTAGATTGTCTTCTGTACGAGCTCTGTAGCTCTCCTACAGCCCGAGATACGTGCGTAAATCGACAGCACCTCTCAAGATGACTCGAACAATACGAATAGTTTGGCAAACCTAGTTCGAGTATCAGACCGAGTTCAGATCTCTGCATGCGACAGTCGGACGCGTCTGATGTCTCTGAATCGATCCCTGTGATTACCAGCCATCGTTCCCACGGTGGTGAACCTACCATATCCCCAAAACTTTTTCCAGGCCGTGCGTGAGAGGTTTTTTCCCGGAGAGCTCGCTGAGAGCTAAAGAGTTTAAGATTAGAAGCCGGCGGTGGTGGTGCCCGCCAGGAGCTCCTCCACGGCGCTCCGCAGGCCTCGCAGCGACTTGCCTGCCCAGAGGTACTCTCCGGTGGAAAAATTTCACCCGCTGGGTCCGGCGAAAAAAAAAATCAACGGGTGAAAAAAATTCACCCGGTGAAACTCACATTTCACCCGGTGAAATTCTACTAGTATGAATTTCACCCGGCGAATCTGGAGATGTTCAGAATTCACCCGGTGAAATCTGATGATGCTATCACCTACTTCCGTATGGCTAAATGTATGTATAATGTATGAAATGTGAATAATATACATTTATATATAAAAATACATTGTATACTACGAGTTCGTGTGTGAAATGTATATGTACAGATATATGCTTCATGTTTACATAGATGTGTAAACACACAAGACATCATATGTATCTATACAGAAAGATGCATATGTATAATGTATGTATGTATGTATGTATAGTATAAGATGGCGTCACAGGAAGTCCCAATAGAGAGCCCTATCTTGAAAACGAATAGAATAGGCCTTGGTGGGGAACCCCGTGCGCCGTCTCTTCGACCCGCCCCCGCTGTCCCCTCGGCCTTAGCCAGTTCTGGCTCGGTTTCCATGCATGGCCTCCCCAGCGCCCAGTCCACCGCGGGACGCCTACGCGCGGAAATTCCGCGATGTGCGGAGACTCCAGGCTGCGCTGCAGCCGTTCGTGGACCAGAAGGTGACGAGGATCTGAAGATAGGGGAGGAGGAGGAGGAGGAGGAGAAGGAGGAGGAGGAGGAGGAAGTGGAGGGGGAGGAGAAGGAGGAGGAAGAGTAGGAGGAGGAGGAGGCAGAGCCTAGGAGAAGGAGAAGGAGGAGGAAGAGGAGGAAGAAGAGAGCGAAAAGGACAAGGGGGAGGAGGGAAGAGGGAGGAGGGCGAGGAGGAGGAGGACGGAAGAGGACGAGAGGGGGAGAAAAAGAGCTAGAGGGAGAGAAAGAGAAAGAGAGAGATAGAGAGACGCGAAACCAGCCCAGGTGAATTTCGTCCAGTACCCCACGAGCGCGAAGAAGAAGGGGTGCAAGGGCAACAAGGCCGTTGGCCTCGACAGGGAGAAGATGATCGAGAATAAGGCGGGATCCTACCCCTACTCGGCCTCTCCTACTCCTACTCCTACTCCTACTCCTACTCCTACTCCTACTCCTACTCGGCCACCTTACTATTACTTCTACTTGTACTCTATACTCCTACTCCTACTTGTACTCCTAGTACTACTTGTCCTATACCTGTAGGTACTCCTACGATCACTCTTACCCCTATACTCATACTCCAACTCTTCCCACTCATATATGTGCTGTTCGTCCCATTCCTACGGCTACTCCTCGATCCTCGTTTTTCTCCCGTCTCCCCTCGTCCTCCGCATCCTCCTCGACTCCAGGCCCTGATCATCGCGCTGGAAGGCCTGACGAACACACTCGGGTTCTTGCCGTCAGCGGTGAGAGAGGCGCTGTACACCACGCAGCAGGGCAAGCATAGATTGACGAAGGGCGACGAGCTGGACGACTGGGTGAGCACCACCGACGCACGCATCAGGCAGCTCTGCCAGCACGTCATCAGGGAGAAGAGGACAGGGGGACTTCAATCCCCGTATTCCCCTCTCCTCCACCTCCCCCCTGCTGGATCCAGGTCCTGGCGTCCAGCCCAGGTCCGCCCAAGCTTGTCCATATCCGTCCAGACATGTCCAGATGTGTCCAGACTTGTCCAGTTCGGTTCAAGCTCGTCTATAGACAAGCCTGAACCGAACTGGACAAGTCCCGCTCCCTGGCAGGAGGTGCCCGTGGGCGACGTGGTTCGCCAAGATGAACCTCAGGCCGCTCACCCACGACGAGGCCGCAAAGCCTGACTCCATGGAGGGCGAGGGCTACGATGAGGAGGAGGACGAGGACGATGAAGGCGGAGCCACAGATGCTGGCGAGAATGCTGCCGCGACGAAGAAGCCTGCATCGAGAGCTGATGATGATGATGATGATAATGATCATGACGAACGACCTGTTAAGAAGCCAGCCTCAGCCGACCTCCCGACCGACGGCGACGGGCACAAGTACGGCTACGACGACACGCGCGGGGCGTACAGGACGCTGCAGGGGGACGATGGCTTCGACAACCTCGAGAGGGCGATCAACCTGCGGCCGCCCAGCGACGACGCCCAGCCCTTCGACGCGATGGAGGCGGTGTACGCCGACGGCACAGTGAGGCAGGTCTACCAGCTGACCGTGGCGAAGTGGAACATCATGAAGAACCAGATGGCTGCAGGGTGCCACGAACCAGCGCCCAAAGGAAAGGCAAAGGCCAAGGCAAAGGCCACGACAAAGGCCAAAGCAAAGGCCAAGGCAACATGCGACAAACGACGATGGCAAGGAACACGTGAGAGCGACGGGCAGACTGTGCTGGTGAAGTTGCGGAATGACAAGCAACCCGGCAAGGACGTCGACCACCTGGCGGTCGTGAAGGTCGGGACTGGCCCCCAGCTGCTGCAGATGAACCTCAAGCACTTTGAGAGCCACGAGGCGGGCTTCGAGTGGGCGAAGAACATTGGCCAGCAGCTGGAGTCGGGCAGCATCGACGAATACAAGGCCAAGCAGATCAAGGAGGACTACATGCAGAAGGTCATAGTGATGCGGCGCCCAGCGGGCAAGCGACCAGCAGCTGCCGATCACCCTGCAGATGCTGCTGATGACGATGATGACGCGCACAGGCCTGCAGCAGCTGCACGAGCACCAGCAACATCGCCGAGGCGATTGGCCACGAAGACGCCGATCGCGCAGGCTTGGCATCACCTTTCTTCTCCTACTCCACTGCTGCTGCTACTACTACTACTACTACTACTACTACTGCTACTGCTACTGCTACTGCTACTACTACTACTACTACTACTACTACTACTACTACTACTACTACTACGGCGATGACGACGACGACTACTACTACTACTACTGCTACTACTACTATTACGACTACTACTATTAATACTACTACAATTATTACTACTTTATATACCGCTAATGTTACCTATATGTAAGTCGATCTCTACAACTACTTATAACATGTATATAAATGTGTCCAATATACGATAGATGCACTACTACTCCTACTCGTAATCCTATTCATACTCCTACTCTTACTCCTACCCCGTCCTACTCCTCATCCGCATCTTCCTCCGCGAGATCACCGCCAGCAACAGCAAGCAGAGTGAGATGATCCGCGCCCCCTCGCCGAAGCGCCAGCTGCGCAGCTTGGGCGAGCAGCCCGCGGCCGCGGGCATTGAGCCGCCAGCCCCGAGCTGGATGGACGACTAGCTTGGGGGGAGGTCTTAAAAATGAATTACGCCACGACGGGATTGCATTTCCGTTTCGAAACGATGGCTTGAAGATGTGCCTACGAAACGTCTACCCCGAAGGTCCCAGGTACGCCCATGGTCGCAACGGTGACTTGAAGATGTGCACGTGATCGTAACGCTGGCTTGATGATGTGCCCCGTGAGAACGGTTAAATGTGTGCGCATATATATATATATATGTATATATAAACATAAGGTATACACATATGTATGCGTTTTATCGTGGCCAATGCCGTCGTCGAAACGATGCCCCCCCCCCCCCCGCCCCCGCACGCTGCAATATTTGAGCTCGAGGCCCTGAGCAGCATGGCCCCACCCACCCGCGTAGAGCGGGGCTCACGCATGACCCTTACCGACGCGGTTGCTAAGATGGAGGCGGAGCTGGCCGTCCGTCGAGCTGAGCGCACCGCCGAGGCCATTCGAGTGGAGCCAACGTTACCCCACACATCCCGAATCGACACCGCCCAGCTCACACTCGAATGGCATCGCGCGCCTCTTGAGGTGACTCTGGTGGATGGGGAGAGCGCAACGCAGCCTGATAAACTCGACGGGGCTGGCAACGAGGACCGCTGCCACTAACAGAGGGGTGCAGAATTCAACGTGTCGTTCACGGTGCGCGGCTGGCCGCGTGAAGAGCGACACGTTGAATCACCTCCGTTGGTGGCGCGGTCCTCCGCCAGGAGACCATTGGCACGTTGGAGGCGAGCCCCGACGGCTCCTGGACGTGCCCAGGCTGTGGTGCCCAGCTGTCCCCTGATATGACGAAATGCGTTTCGTGCCGCATCACTATCAGAACTCGTGCAGAGGCGCGGTCTACTGCTCCTCCAGATCCTCATCCTCCCCCTCCGCATCATCATTGTCGTCCTCGTCCTCGTCCTCCTCGTCCTCCTCGTCCTCCTCCTCCTCCTCCTCCTCATCCTCCTCCTCCTCCTCCTCCTCCTCCCCCTCCCCCTCCTCCTCCTCCGCCTCATCATCCCCCTCCTCCGCCTAATCCTCCTCATCACCCCCTCTCGTCGAGCCTCATCGAACTGCATCCTGTTACCCTCACCGTCGAGGCGGAGCTCGAGAAGACCGCGGTGGCCGCGCAGCAGACTACAGCTGAGGTGGAGGCCGACCGAGCTGCAGAGTCTGAGGACCGCAGCCATCCTTCTCATCCTCCTCCGCCTCCTCATCCTCCTCATCCTTATCCTCCCCATCCTCGTCCTTCTCCTCCTCGCTCTCCCCCTCGAGCCTCCTCCCCTCCTCCTCCTCTCCTCCTCCTCCTCCTCCTCCTCCTCCTCCTCCTCCTCCTTCTCCTCGTCCTTCTCCTCCTCCTCCTCCTCCTCCTCCTCCTCCTCCTCCTCCTCCTCCTCCACCTCCCCCTCCTCTCATCCTCTCGTCCTCATCCCCACCATCCTCCTCCCCCCTCCTCATAACCTCGAGAGGGCGACCCGTGCGGCCACCGCCACGGCAAGATCTCAGACGCGTACGCGAAGATGGGCTTGCAGCTGGCAGACAGCACGGAGATCAAGCGGCAGGACCAGCATGCGCGCAGCAACGCCATGATCATGAAAGCGCTCGGCGGCGACGACAAGAACGACGGTGGCAACGTCGATGGTATTGCCGCCAGCGCAGAGCAGGACAGTTCATACGATAACCATCCTAGCCCCTCCTGAGCCCCCCTCGAGATCCTCCTCATCATCCTGAGTACCATCGTACTCCGTGATCGTTATGGGTCGTTCTCCCTCTCCTCCTCCTCCCCCTCCTCCTTCTCCTCCAACTCATTTCTCCTCCTCCTCCTCCTCCTCCTCCTCCTCCGTCTCATCACCTTTACCCCCATCCTCGTCCTCCTCTTGACCTGAAGGATCAACATCCTGCTCATTCCACCCTCTCCCGCCCCGTGTATTACAGATTGCCATTTGCTTCCAGGATCTGATGAAGATGTTCGAGGCTGCGTTCAAGGACGGCATCACCACAGCCGACCAGAACCACGAGGACACGTGGGAGCGCAAGCTGCAGAAAGTGCGTGACGTGGACAGCTTGCTCGCCGAGGTTGCAGAGAACAACTTCGAGTTCGCGGCGTCGAGCTCGGCGGGCAAGAAGTTCAACAGATGGATCGACAAGCAGTGGCCAGAAGAGAAGCGCCACACGTACAAGCACAGGCTGTCCCAAGACGAGCAGAAGCGATGGAGAGCTGCGTGGGCGCAGGAACGATTCGAAGAGACGGTCTCCTACAAGAGCAAGACGGAAACCTACCTGGAGGAGGAGGCCGATGAATACGAGGACTTGAACTTCGACGCGCTGATCATGGCCGAGGGCGGCAGGTTGCCCAGCGTCATCGCGGGTTGCCGCAACATCGCGCGGTGGTGCATCGAGAAGGGGCCGCCATGGATAGGAATTGCTGATCAGAGCGGCCGCCTGACGTTCAGGCACAAAAAGAAGAAGGCCGCCAAGAGACGCCATGACGCTTGGACTACAGAGCAGGTGGAGGGCTCCGCCTTGAAGAGAGCGCGGCACGGATCGTTGGCAGATGACGTTGCGGAGACGCCCGAGAAGCAGACCATGCCCTACATCGCCAAGCCCGCGACGGCCGAGACGAGCTCAGATGACTGCATCAACGGCGAGAAGAGCGGCAAGGGCAAGGACGGCAAGGGCAAGGCCGGCAAGGGCAATGACGGCAAGGGCAAGGACGGCAAGGGCAAGGACAAAGGTAAGGGCAAGGGCAAGGGCAAGCAGGGCAAGCAGGGCAAGGCCGATGTCAACAAGCGCGGGGGCAAGGATACCAAGCTCAAAGCCTCGCCGACGACGATGAAGGCCCAGATCAAGTACGCGTCCGACGTGCTGACGGCATACACCACGTCGACCAAGCAGTCCGAGGGGCTGCTCAAGAAGATCGAGTCCGACTCGGACTGGAAGTGGGCCAAGAACGAGAAGGTCAGCGGCTCGCTGATCAGCAACTCCAAGGAGCTCGAGGACGCCGTGGTCAAGAATGCGTACTTCAACAACATCATGACGGAGGGGGTCGAGGACACGCTGAAGCAGCTCGAGGAGGACAGCACTTGCTGTAAAACTCACCCTCACTCCCCCTAACCAGAGTGAGGGGACCGCGCGTAGCTGAAGTGAGGTTCTGCGGTGAGGATTGTTATTGTTCGTTGATGTTCGTTGTTGTTTGTCATGTGCTGTTGTTTGTTGTTTGTTGTTGTTGTTGTTTGTTGTAGTCGTTCCCCTCCGATACCCAGCCCGCGACCAACTCGCGACCCACCACGACACATCCGCGACCGACCCGCCCGCGACCCACCCCACGACCCACCCGCGACCCACCCCGCGATCCGCCAGCGACCAGCCCGCGACCCACCCGCGACCCACCAACCATCCACCCGCCACCCACCCGCGACCCACTGCGACCACGCCCGCGACCCACCAACATTGCTTTAACGAAAAAATCGGCGCTTGTCGCAGACTGCCGACGTCCCTTATCCGCGGTGTGCTACTTATACTACCTCCTCCCCCTCCCTCCTACCTCCATCCATACTCGAACCCGTCCCCATCCCGATCCCCATCTCGTACGATCCTATACTCCTCTATCATGTTGCAATTTTTCCCTCCGCCCTCCCCGCGAGTCCGACCGCATCCTGCTCGTCAACAGCATCGGGATCATCAGCGATCTCTCCGACAAGCTGCTGGCGAGCGTGAGGAACATCAAGCAGATCCAGGGGATGATGGACGACAACGCGGGGAGTTGATCAGGGGGTGCGCGCGGGGAACATTTTGCATGTGGGATGGCAGGCGAAGCTGCATCCGAGGCCGCGTGCACCCCCGTCGCCCGCAGAGACCTTGGATGCAGGTCGAAAGACCTGCCGAATTTCGACATTCGAGAAGCAATCTCGATCTGGGGCTGAGAGAAAAAACGCAGAACGATGGCTTTTTTGATCAATTGTCCAGACCTGTCCAGACCTGTCCAGACCTGTCCAGATCTGTCCAGATCTGTCCAGATCTGTCCAGATCTGTCCAGATCTGTCCAGGGTGAGGCTCCCGCTCGATACATCCTCCTTGTCCAGGCTTGTCCAGATCTGTCCAGATCTGTCCAGATCTGTCCAGATCTGTCCAGATCTGTCCAGATCCCAGATCCGCCCAGGCCCAAAACTAGACGGCATGGACCGGTTCAGGCAATTATTTTTCACCGGGTGAATTTTTTTCACCGGATGCCGGCGGCCTCAGACCGGCAATGCCAGGAGATATTGTGTCGGAGAGCGCCGTTTTCTGCACTCCCCCTCCCTCGAGTATGAATTTCGCTCCTCTCCTCATCCCTCCACCTCTCCTCGTCCGCCGTTGTGCATCTGTTCGAGCTCGAATATTGATTTTTGTAGCGGCGATGCGCCCGACAAACCGTAGCCGCACCCCGAGACCAGTTCGCACGCACACCTGGGAGCTAGATGGCGCGACCTCTCAGGCTTCCTGGGAGGACCCCGATGGAGAACTCAGGGCACAGCAGGAGCACAATATGGCAAATTTTGGGGATATCCTGGAAGATACGCTCGTGAGAGAATATGCGATGGGAAGGTTATCAGCTAAATCGCTCTGCACGCTCTGCTTCTATGCGGTCCAGGCTGGTGCGAGGGGCGATGGCTTGCGCAAGCTCATGCTTAACCCATCAAGTGCTTCGGGCAAGTTTCAAAAGCATCTCGACGAGGCTCTTCCTAGGCATCCCCCCGTGGACCTGTGCGACGTGATGACCCCGAGCAAACACAAGGGAAAGCGTCAGGACAGCTATGTTTGAATGAGTGTAACACATGCACACGTACCTCACGCTCACACTCACATACATACATACATACACACATACATACATACCTACGGACAGACAGACAGACAGACAGACAGACAGACAGACATATGCATACATACATACATACATACATACATACATACATACATACACACACCTACATACACACACATACATACATACATACATACATACATACATACATACATATATACATACTTACATGCATACACACATTTAAACTATCATATACATGTGTACATGTATATACAAATAAAGATGTATGCATACATAGTTAGATTCGCACACATATTCGTATATACTGTACATAAACATGTACACATCATACAAACACAAACGACCTGTGAACATTGGGGAGTGTGGGGTGTTATGCCAATGCCAGTATAAAAGATCCGCTACAGAAGATACCTCTACCACTCGCACCACTACACGAATGCTTGACAGCTGAGCTGGAAGCAGACGGCACCAATATCATATCAAGTAACCTGGTAAATACAGAGTGGGCAAAGAACTATAGTGACCACCCTATGAGACACATAGACGGGGACCATCGCCCATGCTACCCAATTGCAATATATTGCGACGGAGTACGCTATACTAAATCAATTGGAGTAGGTAAGAGAGATACGCTGTTGAACTACACAGTACATAACCTTGCGTCTGGCAAACGTCATTTGCTCGGGGTTCACGCTAAATGTACGTTTTGTGATTGCGGGTGTCGCGGATGGTGCTCCACCTTCCCCACTATGAATTTTATCAGCTGGAGCCTGAGTGCAGCCGCGACTGGATTGAGGCCGAACGAACGATGGGATGGCAAACCTTGGGACCCAGGCAGCGTGCAGGCAACAAAACCAACCAAGTTACCAGCAAGGTTTATTCTTGTAGAACTTCGGGGTGATTGGGCCGAGCACGCGAATACGTTCGCCCTGTCGACGTGGCAGGCTCACCATCGGCCATGCTTGTTCTGCCTTTCCCCCAAGCCTAAATTATCTGGATGCTACCGCAATTCCGCCGAGGACGCACCACGTGCACCCCGCAATCTGCGAGGCCCTGAAAAAAAGCCCGCCGCGAGCGCAAATTTTTCATAACTTACACAACGAGCCCAGGGCAGGCGCCGATTTGCTCATTAAAGCAATGTTGGTGGGTCGCAACGCGCATGGGTCGCTCGCGGGTGGGTCGCGGGTGGGTCGGGGACTCGGTCGCGGGTGAGCCGCGGGCGGCTATAGCAAGAGGGTCGCGGGGTGGGTCGCAGCTGGGTCGCGGCTGGGTCGTGGGGTGGGTCGCGGGTGGATCGCTGGCGGGTCGCGGATGGTCGCGGGAGGGTCGCGGATAGGTCGCGGGCTGGGTCACGGGGAGAACGACAACACACAACAACAAACAACAACACCAACAACAACCACAGCAACAACAACAACAAGAAATAACAATAAACAACACACAACAACAAACAACAACACCAACCAACAACAACAATCCGCACCGCATAACCTCATTTCAGCCACGCGCCCAAATACAATTAATGACCGTTCGGCCACATGGGGGGGGCGGGTGCGTGAATCACAGGAAGAACCGAGGGGGAGGACGTGGACGAGGACAAGGACGGTAAGGATTTGAGGAGGGGGCATGGCATATATGTATATATATATATATAAATATAATTAAAGAGAGAGGGAGAGAGATTCTATCACCACCACCGCCCTAACTTTGAGGGCCGCCTATTTGACGTCTCGCACGTGTCCATACATGGGCACGGTTGGGGCGAGGAACTCGAGGATGATGCATATGATAAGGCGTGCAGTCGTAATGAAGTCTGCGTTCGAATTGAGAGTGAACATCAGCGTGGTCTCATTATAGGTTCGGGTGGTTTGAGGTTCGACGACTCGTCCAACAGGAAAGGCATGATCTTACACAATGATGTTAAAGTAGGTGACGTGTGTCTAAAAAGAGGTGATCGGCTGGAGCCTTCCACTGTTTTGCAGAATGTAACTAATATTGCCAGCGTTGAACTACCAGTTGACATCAAATTTTGGAGGGAACGTGTCGATGCAAGACACCGGAGATTGGATGGAGTGACCAGGAGAAACCCAATTTTCGAGTTACCTGGATGCGCACCGTCCCGCGTTGTTCAGGTGGATGCGTTGCACACGGTATACTTAGGCGTTATACAAGCATACGTTGGGCTCATTTTGTGGTCAACGCTTGACGCTAACGTGTGGCAGATTCCTGGCCCCCCATCTACAGTTATCAAAATAGGAGTTGAAAGGCTGTTTGATGACATGAAAAAATGGTACAGACGAAGCGGTGTTCCTATAGATCGCCAGATTCAGCGTTTACCCTTAGCCGTGCTGGGAAGCACCACCAACCGACAGCTCAAACTCAAGGCAGCCGAAACAGGTGACCTATTGCCATACGCTGTTGATGTGTGCGTCAGGTTTGGGGAGCAGTTTGAAGCTGGACGGCCAAAACTGTTGGCTGGAGAGGTCCTGCAGGAATACATGCAGCTAGTACGACAATCTCCGAGGATCATGTCAGATGCCGCGTTGCAGCGCCTGGTTGATCTAGCAGTTAGGCATGTGCTTCTCGCGGAGGCAGCTGGCGTGCACCTCGTGCCAAAACATCACATGTTCATGCACCTAAGCATCAGGGCACGGTGGTGCGGGAATCCTCGCACGTACTCGTGTTTTCTAGATGAGTCATTGAATCGTGTATTGGCTGGCCAAGCGTCGGCAGCCCACCGCTTGCGGTGGCAACACGGAGTGTTCATTCGTGCTCGGCTGCTGCCCAGAATCGAGGACTGCTCAGTTTGGGCCACGCGTTAAATGACATCGGAAGTCGGGATGCCTACCGTGGAAAATCAAGGTCACCCCGCCCTCCGCCCCGCCGCCCCGCACACGACCAGCGGGCCATGACGATCGTCATGGCCCGCTGGTCGTGTGCCAACAGATCCTTTCGAACAGAGGCCCCATGCAATATACATACGTAGCCATTTTGGCTCGGCACAATGTCCTCCAGCAGCCAATCGGGCGGAGACTGCCGCACATGGGTCGAGATCGGGAAGGCTCTCATTGAGCCCATGCCGTATGTGATTGACATGGTGAGTTTATGTAGTGGTTTGGAAACGCCGCTCGCAGCTATGAAAGCTCTCGAGATTGAAGTGGACGCATGTACTAGCATGGAGAAGAACATCGGCCTGCGGAACCAGATCCGCGATGTGAACACAGACACGAACAGCATCTACGTCGGCGACACTGTCGGTGATATTATGCAGATGGACCCCAATGACTTGCCGAACGTGCAATTCCTGGTGGCCGACCCACCATTATTCGAGTCGGATTGGTCAAGTGCAGACGCCCAGCCATTCGTCAAATGCGTCACCTGCATCAAGACGCTTGCGCTGCGGGTCAACTCCTTCCTCGTCGCGTTCATGCTTGGAGGCGCTCACAGGAGTCAAGCAGACGAATGTGTGCGATCGTTGGCAGATGCACTGGGTAGTAAATGGGCTATCTATGCAACCACTGTGAACTCGTGTGACCATGGGCTCTCGCAGAACCGAGAGAGGACGAGCTGTGAAAACCAACTGATCCCACCCACATGTCCATACGTCTCCAGGTCTGTCCAGATCTGTCCAGATCTGTCCAAATCTGTCCAGATCTGTCCAGATCTGTCCAGATCTGCCCAGATCTGTCCATATGTGTATGGGCAGTGGGGGGAGGGGATTGCGGTGTGCGTGCGGCGTCCACCCTCAGGACGTTCGTGTGCGGGCGCTTGGGGTTCGCGTTTGCCAGCCCGATGCCGACGCTCCTCCCAGAGAACATCAAGATGCGCCAGCGCACGCTGAGGGACTTCCTCAGCACTGACCACCCAGAGGAGTTCGATAAGCTCACGGCGACCATGGTGGGCACAGGGAGAAATACACGCATTACATCGATGAGGGTGTGGTTGTTGGTTGTGCATAAAGCGTGGGACTACGAACGGCGAGGATGATGATGCTGATGATGATGCTGATGATGATGATGAAGCTGACGGCGATAAAGCTGGTGATGCTGATGATGGTGATGATGGTGATGATGATGAGTATGACGATGATGGTGATGATGATGCTGGACCTGATGCTGATGATGATGCTGCTGTTGATGATGATGTGGAGGAGGCGGAGGGATACGAGGAGGATGGGGAGGAGGAGGAGGAGGAGGAGGAGGAAAGGAAGATCGATGAGGAGGAGGAGCTCGGGGATGAGGAGGATGCGAGGACGAGGAGGAGGACGAGGATGAGGATGAGGAGGAGGAGAGGAGGAGGAGGAGGAGAAGAGGAGGAGGAGGAGGAGGAATAGGAGGAGGAGGAGCGGGGGGGGAAGGTAAGATGAGGGGCAGCAGGAGGAGGAAGAGGAGGATGAGGGAGGAAGGGGGAGGGCGAGGATCGGCGAGGGAGGATCGGGGGAGGTGTATGAGTAGGATGAGGATTATATTATAATATTGGTGACCCTGCAAGACCAAGAACTTGCAGGAGTTCACCAAGTTGACGGAGCTAGCAGTGGATTCGCAGGCCAGGGTCGGAGGAGGAAGGAGAAGAAGGAGAGAGGAACGAGGACGGAGGACTAACCGAACGATAGCGACAAGAGGCGAACCCCGCCGTGGCAGTCTTCGACCTGTCGCTGCGGCCCGACAGCAGAACTGAATCGGTTCGGTCCTCGGCTGCTCCTCCCTATCCGTCCCACCTCTCCATATCCTCTCTCCCCCTAATGCTTGTCTCCCCTCCCTACTCACATCGCCCCATCCCGCTTGTTCCCTCCTCCTTCACTCCAGTCCCCCTCCCCTCTGCCAACCACCTAAATCCTATATAGGATACTCTCGCCTAGCTAAGGTTCGCGTTGACGGCATCCTGCCCACCCTGACCGCCACAAACGAACACCTCTGGCTGATGGGCGTGTGCGACAACATGCCCAAGTACAATAGATTCCTGAGGCCCGAAGAGAGGTGCGCCCTGATGGGCCTCGACCCGTCCGTCCTAGAGCGAGTCGACCCCGACTGCAGGTTGGCAGCCGTGGGTGATGCTATGGCCCTTCCCACGGTGGGGCTTGCGATGGCGCCCCTGTGGTCGGGCACGAAGGAAGACTTAGAGGGCACACAGCCTGAGCAGGCTATGGTGTGCATTGATTGATCCACGTCGCAGCTGCTTTGACGTAAAACGATGCGAACGAATTGATTTCCCGATGTTGCCCCCCGCCCTCCAAATCTCGCCGCCAAGTCTGGATTCGAATTCGAAATTCTGGTCAGAACGCATTTGCACTGCTAGCCTTGTGGTGGAACGGTTTGGGGAGACATCGGAACATCGATAATATCCCTTTTCCGTATCGCCTCTCCTGCCAGTGGTCTCCATCTGCCTCCTGGTCTCCTCGTTTGTCGCCGCTCCCAGCTGGATCCGAGAATGGAGAAGTTTGGCACAGTTGCGATTGCGGGCCATGTCACCCACAAGACTCCAGAACCAAAGGCAACCACATACAGAAACCAACCAACAAAAAAACACGGCTGCGAGACCTTGGATTCCCCGCGGACCACGCGCAATGTTGGCACACCCCTCACAGATAACGGTAAAGATACATGAGCTAAACTAAAAGGATGGCGTGACACCGAAACAGCATGAGAGAACAGAGCCGATAAGGACGAGGAGGATGCAAAGAAAGGAGGAGAATAAGGACGAGGAGGAGGACAAGCACATGTTAAAGAGGACCAGAACGACGATTCTTACGACCCTGAGGGGGCCCTGCGGCACGAGGAATGAGGAGGAAGATTTCGGTAACAAATCATTTACACCATCATCCCACGATTCCGAAGCCCCCGCTCACGCGTGGACCCGAGGAATCATGGTGAAGGTGTGAATGGCCCCCCAAAGTGCACATTACAACGTCGCAGCGGCACCAATTTAAGTTGGCCTACCCTCGGTCGAACAAGAGCGCCAAGCCTGAAAGTATATTATATATATATATATCGAGAAAGATATATGCTAAACAAGAGGGTCGACGTCCTCCTCCTTTTCCTTTTCCGCTTCCTCTTCTTCTTGCTCCTCCTCCTCCTCCTCCTCCTCCTCCTCCTCCTCCACCCCCTCCTACTACTGCTCCTTTTTCTTCCCCTTTTGCTCCTGGTCCTTCCCCTCCCCCTCCTGCTGCGCCCCATCCCCCTCCCTGTTGCTGCTGGGGCTGCTCTCCTCCTCGTCCTCGCTCTCGTCCTCCTCCTCCTCCTCATCCTCCTCCTCCTCCTCGTCCTCGCCCTCGTCCTCCCACTTTTTTATGATTCGGGTGAGTATTGCTCTGGTCCCTCCCCTATACGTGGCTCCGATCTGCGCATGGTCTGATGTATAACCATCGCCGAACGTAATGGTGTGTAGGTGTTATCCCTGTAAGGGCGGGGAGCCCTGACGATCGCGAGAGAAATCAAAGGTGCACTCGGCGAAATTCAAGAATGCAGAAATTCACCCGGCGAAATTGCACGGCATGAAAATTCACCCGGCGAAACCTGCAAATTCACCCGGCGAAAAAAATTCAACGGGCGAAAAAAAATACACCCGGTGAAAAAAAAATCGCCGACGCTTGCCGGCGGAAAAAATCAGTCGAAAGGCACCCCTGGGTGAGCCGGCAACGGGTCCGGGAGAGCTTCCGGTAAGGTTCCACGCGTGCATGCGCATGGAAGCGTTTCTGGCAGCGCTTCCGCAGCGCTCCAGGAGGCCCCCCGCAGCTATCCAGGAAAGATTTCCCGTCACCGAGATTATCTTTGCTCTCCGGGTTTTGGACGCTGCCAAGTCCCGGAGAGCTCGCTGAGAGCTAAAAGGTTTGAGATTAGAAGCCGGACGCTGGTGGTGCCCGCAGGAGCTCCTCCACGGCGGTCCTCTGGCCCCACCAAAGCTTCTTCGACCCGGCACTGTGTCCGGGGAAGCTTCCGGCACGCTTCCACGCGTGCCTGCACGCGTGCAGGCACGCATGGAAGCGTTTCTGGCAGCGCTTGAGGAGCGCTTCGGGGGGGCTCCCCAGAGCCGTCCACGAATACTACCTCGTAGAGCTCTTGAGCAAAGAGCTAAGAGGACTTCCGGCACAAAGTAGAGCTAGTAACTCGTAGAGCTTCCCCTAGCAAGGTATTGCTGGAAGCTAAGAGTAATACCTCGTAGAGCTCTTCGGCATCGATGAGCTAGAGGAATTCCGGCGCGGGGTGGAGCTAGTTGGGCCAGCCCGCCGAGGCGGACAATAACTCGTAGAGCTTCCCTTAGCAAGTTCTTGCTGGAAGCTTAAGAGTACCTCGTAGAGCTCTTCGGCATCGATGAGCTAGAAATAAATTCCGGCGCAGGGTGGAGCTACTTGGCCCACCCGGCCGAGGCGGACAATGTGACAACTTACCTCGTAGAGCTCTTCGGCATCGATGAGCTAGAGGAATTCCGGCGCAGGGTGGAGCTAGTACCTCGTAGAGCTCTTCGGCATCGATGAGCTAGAGGAATTCCGGCGCGGGGTGGAGCTAGTCGGTCGACCCGGCCAGAAAGGACAAAGTGATGACTTTCGGGTGGTTTTGCGAATATTTGAAAGATATTTGACAATTCATTTTGAGAAAGCAGATTTTTCGCACCTGTAGTGGGTTATTTCGCGTCTACCAGTACAATTTTCAGGTCTGTAGGTGCAGTATTACTATCAAATCACTTGGCGGAACTGACGTTCAATAAAAACAGAAAAACATGATTTGTTCGAGTTTTTTGTTTCTCGCTCCAAAATCTTTCTCTATGTGTTCCGACTATCGCCGTGCAAGAGAAGAGCTCTACGAGGTTCCCGGCGGTGACCAGGTTGACGGTTTACCGCCGGTTCCAGTTGGCCCACCCGGCCGAGGCGGACAATGTGACAACTTTTGGGTGGTTCTGCGAATATTTGAAAGATATTTGACTATAAAATATTTTTTTCGCACCTGTAGTGGGCTATGGCGCGTCCGCCAGTGAATTTTCAGGCCTATAGGTGCAGTACTACTATCAAAACACTTGGAGGAACCGAGGTTCTATAAAAGCAGAAAAAACGTGATTTTTCGAGTGTTTCGTTTCTCGCCTCAGAAGCTTTCTCTATGTGTTCCGACGATTGCTGTGCAAGCAAAGAGCTATACGAGGTCCCGGCGGTAACCAGGTTGACGGTTTACCGCCGGTTCCAGTTTAGGTGGTTCTGCAAATACTTGAAAGATATTTGATTATTTATTTTGAGAAACTATTGTTTTCGCACCTGTAGTGGGCTATGGCGCGTCCGCCAGTAAATTTTCAGGCCTATAGGTGCAGTATTACTATCAAAACATTTGGAGGAACCGAGGTTCTATAAAAGCAGAAAAAACGTGATTTTTCGAGTGTTTCGTTTCTCGCCTCAGAAGCTTTCTCTATGTGTTCCGACGATCGCTGCGCAAGAAAAGAGCTATACGAGGTTCCCGGCGGTAACCAGGTTGACGGTTTACCGCCGGTTCCAGTAATTCCGGGGCGTTGGAGAGCTAGTGGGCAAGAAACATCTCGACTGACCTTTTGCTGACTTCTGGTCGGTTGAAAATTTAGTTCTCAAAATTCAACAATTCGTTTGAGCTCTAGTATTTTTTCCCGTGATATTCGATCTTAATCCCGCTCGTCATCTTGATCTCAGCTCGATCGGGTAACTTTTACTCCCAAAAAGCACACGGGCGGGATCGGCCGTTTCGAGTCATCTTGTCACGCGGTGTCTGTTTTCTCAAAATAACTCGAGCTTCAGGACAGCTAAAGAGCTGGTAAGCCAGCTAATCGATTCAAAATGATCAGGCGCGTTCGCCTGTTGAAGCCAGAGGTCTGAATTCGGTCTGCTAGCCGAGCTAGGCGCGCAAACCTATTCGTATTATTCGAGTCATCTTGACAGACGCTCTCGGTTTTCTGTACTTGGTAGCGTCCAAAACCCGGAGAGCGAAGAGAATCTCGGGGACGGGGGATCTTTCCTGGAGAGCCTTGGGAGCTCCCTGGAGCGCGGCGGAACCGCTGCCAGAAACGCTTCCATGCGTGCCTGCACGCATGCAGGCACGCGTGGAAGCTTGCCGGAAGCTCTCCCGGACCAGTTGTCGGCTCGAACGACCTGCTGCGAGACTTCTTGACCGGCGGAGATGGGCTGCTGGCGTGCACCACCACCGTCCGGCTTCTAATCTTAAACCCTTTAGCTCTCAGCGAGCTCTCCGGGAACTTAACTCGGGCTACAGGACAGCTAAATTCCCGGAGAGCTCGCTGAGAGCTAAAGGGCTTAAGATTAGAAGCCGGACGGTGGTGTGCCCGCCAGGAGCTTTTCCACGGCGGCTCAAGCCTCGCAGCGCCTCCGGCGACCCGGCAACTGGTGCGGGGAGAGCTTCCGGCAAGTTTCCAAGCGTGCCCTGCCTGCGTGCAGGCACGCATGGAAGCGTTCCTGGTAGCGCTTCAGCAGCGCTGCTGGGGAGCTCCCAGAGCCCCCCGGGAAGATCTCCCGTCCCGAGGTGTCTTCGCTATCCGGGTTTTGGACGCTTACAAGTTCCCGGATAGCTCCTTGGAGAGCTGAGGGTTTCAGATAAGAAGCCGGCGTGGGTGGTGAGGAGCACACGCCCACCTCCGCCGGTCCACGATCTCGCAGCAGCCCTGCCGGAACCGGCAGCGGGTCCGGGAGCGTGGCTTCCTAGCGTTTCCCAATACGCGTGGCTCCAGGGTGCGCGAAGCGCTTCGGCAGAGCTTCGGAAGAGCTTCGGCAGTTCTTCCAGGCTCCTAGGCAGATCTTCCTTGCGCGCTTTGCAGGGCCCCACGCATCGTAAACGGCGCCCCTGCAAGCGTCTCCTGCGAGGTTTCCAGCGTCCCGCGCATCGTTTCAGGCGGCCTGGCAGAGGTCCCGTGCGGCGTTCCGCGCTTGGCTTCGCTATCCGGGTTTTGGACGCTTACAAGTTTCCCGGATAGCTCCTGGAGAGCTGAGGGTTTCAGATAAGAAGCCGGCGGTGGGTGGTGAGGGAGCACACGCCCATCTCCGCCGGTCCACGATTCTCGCAGCAGGTTGCCGGAACCGGCAGCGGGTCCGGGAGCGTGGCTTCCTAGCGTTTCCCAATACGCGTGGCTCCAGGGTGCGCGAAGCGCTTCGGCAGAGCTTCGGAAGAGCTTCGGCAGTTCCCGGATAGCTCCTTGAGAGCAGAGGGTTTCAGATAAGAAGCCGGCCGTGGGTGGTGAGGAGCACACGCCCACGCTCGCCGGTCCACGATCCCCGGAGCAACTCCCCGGAGTTCGCAGCGTGTCCGGGAGCGTGGTTTCCTAGCGTTTCCCAATACGCGTGGCTCCAGGGTGCGCGAAGCGCTTCGGCAGAGCTTCGGAAGAGCTTCGGCAGTAACTCGTAGAGCTTCCCTTAGCTAGTTATAGCTGGAAGCTAAGGGTAATTCCGGCGCGCTGGAGAGCTAGTTGGCTCGAAAAAAAAGAATTGAACTTTTCACAACTTTTGGCTCGGTTGAAAATTTTGTTCTCGAAATTTGACCATTCGTTAGAGCTCTAGTATTTTTTCCCGTGATATTCGATCTTATTCCCGCTCGCCATCTTGATCTCAGCTCGATCGGGTAACTTTGAAGGCCAAAAAGCACTCTGGCGGGAACGGCCGTTTCGAGTCATCTTGATACGCGTTGTCGTATTTTTTCTTAACTCGAGCTGTAGGGCAGCTACAGAGTTGCTAAGCACAGCTATCGCACTCAGCTATGTCAGAATTGCGGCGCGTTCGCCTGTTCAATCCATAGATCTGAACTCGGTCTGCTAGCCGAGCTAGGTCCGCAAACCTATTCGTATTATTCGAGTCAACTTGATACGCGTTGTCGGTATTCTCTACTTAACTCGAGCTGTAGGGCAGCTACAGTGCCGGTAAGCACACCTATCGCTTGCAGAATCATCAGGCGCTCTCGCCTCTTGAATCCATAGGTCTGAACTTGGTCTGCAAGCCGAGCTAGGTCCGCAAACCCATTCGTATTATTCGAGTCAACTTGATACGCGTTGTCGATATTTTCTACTTAACTCGAGCTGTAGGCCAGCTACAGTGCTGGTAAGCACACCTATCACACTCAGAATAATCAGGCGCGTTCGCCTGTTGAATCCAGAGTTCTGAACTCGGTCTGCTGCGCGATCCAGAATCACGAAACTGTTCGTATTCTTTCTGTCATCTTGAGAGCTAATGTCGGCGTTTTGCACTTAACTCGGGCTGTAGGGGGGCTGCAGGGCGGTTAATCACAGGAATCGATTTGGAGACATCAGACGCGTCCGTCTGTCGCATTCAGAGGTCCGAACTCGGTCTGATACTCGAGTTGGGCTGAAAAACTATTCGTTCTCTGCAATTTGTTCGACATTATATGTTGGCAGGAAGCTCTACGAGTCCCCCGGCGGTAACAAAGATTGACGGTTCACCGCCGGCGCCCAGTTCTTCCAGGCTCCTAGGCAGATCTTCCTTGCGCGCTTTGCAGGGCCCCACGCATCGTAAACGGCGCCCCTGCAAGCGTCTCCTGCGAGGTTTCCAGCGTCCCGCGCATCGTTTCAGGCGGCCTGGCAGAGGTCCCCGTGCGGCGTTCCGCGCTTGGCTTCGCTATCCGGGTTTTGGACGCTTACAAGTAACTCGTAGAGCTTCCCGTAGCTAGTTATTCCCGGATAGCCCTTTTGTTGGGCTACATAGGGTTGTTAGAGGAGAAGCCGGCGGGTGCGCGTGCATCGCCGCACTCCCACGCTCCCCGCTCCACGATCCCCGCAGCGACCCGCCGGGACTTGCAGCGTGTCCGGGAGCGCTGTTCCTAGCGTTTCCCAATACGCGTGGCGGCGGCGTTGCCGAAGCTCCCAGGCAGTCATCGCCACCGCGCTCGCAAGCTCCTACGCAGCGCTTGCGCGGTCCTCGCGCAGCGCCCCAGGCATCGTCCAAGGCGCCGTTCCAGGCGTCTCCGACGACGTCCGGGGTTCCCGGATAGCCCTTTTGTTGGGCTACATAGGGTTGTTAGAGGAGAAGCCGGCGGGTGCGCGTGCATCGCCGCACTCCCACGCTCCCCGCTCCACGATCCCCGCAGCGACTCGCCGGGACTTGCAGCGTGTCCGGGGGCGTGGCTTCCTAGCGTTTCCCAATACGCGTGGCTCAAGGGTGCGCGAAGCGCTTCGGCAGAGCTTCGGCAGAGCTTCGCCAGTGCTCGCAGGCTCCTAGGCAGAGGCGTCGTGGTAGGTTTTCCCGGATAGCCCTTTTGTTGGGCTATATAAGGTTGTTAGAGGAGAAGCCGGCGGGTGCGCGTGCATCGCCGCACTCCCACGCTCCCCGCTCCACGATCCCCGCAGCGACTCGCCGGGACATGCAGCGTGTCCGGGAGCGTGGCTTCCTAGCATTTCCCAATACGCGTGGCTCAAGGGTGCGCGAAGCGCCTCGGCAGAGCTTTGGCAGAGCTTCGCCAGTGCCCGCAGGCTCCTAGGCAGAGGCGTCGTGACTCGTAGAGCTTCCCTAAGCTAGTTGCTGGAAGCTTAAGAGTAATTCCCGGATAGCTCCTTGGAGAGCTGAGGGTTTCAGATAAGATGCCGGCGGTGGGTGGTGAGGAGCACACGCCCACCTCCGCCGGTCCACGATCCCCGCAGCGCCCTGCTGGAGGTTGCAGCGGGTCCGGGGGCGTGGCTTCCTAGCGTTTCCCAATACGCGTGCTCCGGGTGCGCGAGCCACTTCGTGCGAGCTCTTCGAGTTCCTTCGCAGTTCTTCCGGCTTCCTTGGCATGATTCTTCCTTTGCGCGCTTTGCAGGGCCCCAACGCTGGTCATAAACGGCGTTCCTTCCTGCAAGCTCTCTCCTGCGAGGTTTCCCAGCGTCCCGCGCAATTCGTTTCAGGCGGCCTGGCTAGAGGTCCCCGTGCGGCGTTCCGCGCTTGTCTTCGCATAGCCTGTTTTGGACCGCTTTCGGAGCAATTCGTTAGAGCTTCCCTTAGCCAGTTATGGCTGGAAGCTAAGAGTAATTCCGGCGCGCTGGAGAGCTAGTTGGCTCGAAAAAAAAGAACTGAACTTTTGACGACTTTTGGTCGGTTGAAAATTATGTTCTCGAAATTTGACAATTCGTTAGAGCTCTAGTATTTTTTCCCGTGATATTCGATCTTATTCCCGCTCGCCATCTTGATCTCAGCTCGATCGGGTAACTTTGAAGGCCAAAAAGCACTCTGGCGGGATCGGCCGTTTCGAGTCATCTTGATATGCGCTAACGGTTTTCTGAACATAACTCGAGCTCTAGGGCAGCTACAGAGCTGGTAAGCACAGCTAATGCATGCAGAATGATCAGGCGCGTTCGCCTGTTGAATCCAGAGGTCTGAACTCGGTCTGCTAGCCGAGCTAGGGCCACAAACCTGTTCGTATTATTCGAGTCATTTTGACAGAAACGCTCGGATTTTCCGCACTTAACTCGAGCTGTAGGACAGCTACAGAGCTCATATTCAGAGGCACCAATTCAGAATGATCATTTGCGTTTGTCTGTCGACTCCAGAGCTCTGAATTCGGTCTGCTGCCCGATCTAGAATCGCGAAACTATTCGTATCGTTCGAGTCGCTTGCAAGATTATGTCGGTTATCTGGACTCAACTCGGGCTGTAGGGGGGGCTGCATGGCTGGTAATCACTGGGATCGATTTGAAGACATCAGGCGCGTCCGCATGTCGAATACAGAGCTCTGAACTCTGTCTGCTGCCCGAACTAGGTCCGCGAAGCTGTTCCTATTGTTCGAGTCATCCTGAGAGGTGCTGTCGGGTTTCTGCACTTAACTCGGGCTGTAGGGGGGCTGCAGGGCTGGTAATGACAGGAGTCGATTCGCAGACATCAGACGCGTCCGTCTGTCGCATTCAGAGGTCAAACACTATTCACTATAAGTCAGATTGTTGGTAAGTGCTGTCTGTTTTCTCAACTTAAGTCGAGTTAGGAAGCTCTACGAGTCCCCCGGCGGTAACCAAGGTTGACGGTTTACCGCCGGCGCCCAGTTCCGGCGCGCTGCAGAGCTAGTAACTCGTGGAGCTTCCTTTGGCATAACTCGTAGAGGTTCCCTCAGCTAGTACCTCGTAAAGCTCTTCGGCATCGATGAGCTAGAGGAATTCCGGCGCGGGATGGAGCTAGTTCGCCCACCCGGCCGAGGCGAACAATGTGGCAACTTTTGGGTGGTTTTCCGAGAACTTGTAAGCGTCCAAAACCCGGATAGCGAGGCCAAGCGCGGAATGCCGCACGGGGACCTCTGCAAGGCCGCCTGAAACGATGCGCGGGACGCTGGAAACCTCGCAGGAGACGCTTGCAGGGGCGCCGTTAACGATGCGTGGGGCCCTGCAGAGCGCGCAAGGAAGATCTGCCTAGGAGCCTGGAAGAACTGCCGAAGCTCTTCCGAAGCTCTGCCGAAGCGCTTCGCGCACCCTGGAGCCACGCGTATTGGGAAACGCTAGGAAGCCACGCTCCCGGACCCGCTGCAACCTCCGGCAACTTGCTGGAAAGATCGTGGACCGGCGAAGGTGGGCGTGTGCTTCTCACCACCCACCTCCGGCTTCTTATCTGAAACCCGAAGCTCACCAAGGAGCTATCCGGGAATAACTGGGAACCGGCGGTAAACCGTCAACCAGATTACCGCCGGAACCCTCGTAGAGCTCTTTTCTAACACCGCGCTTCTCGTAATACATCAAGAGAGCTTCTGGAGCGAGAAACGAAAAAATCGAAAAATCACGTTTTTTTGTTTTCAGCCAACGTTGGTTCCTCCAAGTGTTTTGATAGTAATACTGTACCTACAGACCTGAAAATTTTACTGGCGAGTGCGGCAGAACCCACTACAGGTGCGACAAATCTGGGTTCTCAAAATGAATTGTCAAATATCTTTCAAATATTCGCAAAACCACCCAAAAGTTGTCACATTGTCCGCCTCGGCCGGGTGCCCCAACTAGCTCCACCCCGCGCCGGAATTCCTCTAGCTCATCGACGACGAAGAGCTCTACGAGGTACTCGTAGAGCTTCCCTTAGCCAGTAATTGCTGGAAGCTTGAGAGTAACTCGTAGAGCTTCCCTTAGCAAGTTACTTGCTATGTCCAAAACCCGGATAGCATTAGGCGCTCGAAACGTCGTCGGAGACGCCTGGAACGGCGCCTTGGACGATGCCTGGGGCGCTGCGCGAGGACCGCGCAAGCGCTGCGTAGGAGCTGGCGAGCGCCGTGGCGATGACTGCCTGGGAGCTTCGGCAACGCCGCCGCCACGCGCATTGGGAAACGCTAGGAACAGCGCTCCCGGACACGCTGCAAGCCCCGGCGAGCCGCTGCGGGGATCGTGGAGCGGGGAGCGTGGGAATGCGGCGATGCACGCGCACCCGCCGGCTTCTCCTCTAACAACCCTATGTAGCCCAACAAAAGGGCTATCCGGGAATTGCTGGAAGCTTTAGAGTAATAACTCGTAGAGCTTCCCTCAGCAAGTTATTCCTGGAAGCTTAAGAGTAATAACTCGTAGAGCTTCCCTGAGCAAGTTTTTGCTGGAAGCTTAAGAGTAATTCCGGGGAGCTGGAGAGCTAGTTCCCGGATAGCTCCTTGGAGAGCTGAGGGCTTCAGATAAGAAGCCGGCGGTGGGTGGTAAGGAACACACGCCCACCTCCGCCGGTCCACGATCCCCGGAGAAGGTTGCGGGAGTTCGCAGCGTGTCCGGGAGCGTGGCTTCCTAGCGTTTCCCAATACGCGTAGCTCCAGGGTGCGCGAAGCGCTTCGGCAGAGCTTCGGAAGAGCTTCGGCAGTTCTTCCAGGCTCCTAGGCACGCCCCTGCAAGCGTTTCCTGCAAGGTTTCCAGCGCCCCGCGCATCGTTTCAGGTAACCTGGCAGAGGTCCTCGTGCGGCGTTCCGCGCTTGGCTTCGCTATCCGGGTTTTTCCCGGATAGCTCCTTGGAGAGCAGAGGGTTTCAGATAAGAAGCCGGCTGTGGGTGGTGAGGGAGACACGCCCACCTCCGCCGGTCCTCGATCGTCGCAGCAGCTTGCCCGAACTTGGTAGCGTCCAAAACCCGGATAGCAAAGAGGCACTTACATAAACGAGCATACGCACATAAGCACGCACAAACGAACACACACATACAAACACATATACATACACAAGAACGCACACATACGCCAGCATGCTCCACACACACACCACCCAAACACACACACACGCACACGCAACACATCAACACGCAAACGTCGACACACACGCGCAAACGCGCACGCACAAACACACAGCACATCTCACACACACACACACAGGGACGCGCACACGCACACCAATCACACATGCACATACACACACGGGGGCACACAAACACTCACACGCACACACGCACACACACACACACACACACACACACACACACACACGCACGTACAACCCACGCACACAGACGCAAACGCAAGCATCCAGGGAAACCCACGCACTGACGACCACACGATGAAGCACGCACCGCAGCCGCCTCAGCGCCCCCCCCCGCGCTCCCCTGCCGCCCCCACACGCCCCCGCCCTCCCCGCCGGCGCTCCGGAGGGGGGAGGCACCGCCCCATTTTGGGGCCGGCCCTCCCTCCGCTCCAACCACTCCGCCCTCGCGGAGCGCCGGGGGGGGGATGGTGAGGGGGGGGGGGGGGGCGCGCGACGGCGGCACACAGCCTTGCGCGCGCTTACGCGCACAACTCACATGCGCAGAGCCCCCACGACGCAGATAGCAAACAGGCAGTCACACAAGCAAGCACACGCACATAGGCACGCACACACGGAGACACACAGACTAATACACAAGAGTACACACGTACGCCAGCATGTTCCACACACATGCGCACATACACACACACATACACACACACACACGCACACACA
>CAUYUJ010002302.1:0-60000 GCA_963575745.1 Prorocentrum cordatum
AGAGAGAGAGAGAGAGAGAGAGAGAGAGAGAGAGAGAGAGAGAGAGAGAGAGAGAGAGAGAGAGAGAGAGAGAGAGAGAGAGAGAGAGAGAGAGAGAGAGAGAGAGAGAGAGAGAGAGAGAGAGCGCGGCAAAAGGCCGGATTTAGCTGTTAAGGGGGGAATGCACAAAAAACAAAAACATATCCGACTGGGGCACCCTCCGCGCTGCTGGAGGAGCGGGAGAGGGGGGCCCATCTTGCAAGTGGAACTCCGGCGATGAATCCCCTTGGACCACCGCCCGCTCGCGCCGGGTCTCCACGCCCCTCAGTCGCAACAGACTGCGCGGGCGTCTCCTCCGCGCGCCCCGCGGCGCCCGCCCGCTGCCCCGCGGCGGGGGGCGGCGGGCGCCCCAGCGCGCGCGCCTCCGCCGGCAGCCCCGCCGCCCTGGTGCCGCGCCGGCGCCGACGGCTTCGCCGGGCCGGACGCGCTCGGCAAAACTGGGGCGCGCATGGGTTATTACCCCAAGTACAAATCCCCTGGCTGCCATCCGGGCTCGCAGCAATCCAGCATGGGTTGCGGGCGCCCCCTCCAGGGCCCCGGAGCCCCGCGGGCACCGCGACCGAGGGGCCCCTCCCCTGGCAGGGGGGGCGCCGCCGGCAGACAGCGCGCGCCAGGGGCGGGCCAGGGAACTGCCCCTATAGCGGGCAAGCTCATCCCAGCATTAGAATGAAAACAAAGGGGAGGGCCTGGCCCCCTGCCGGGCTAGCGCTCCTCTGGTGGGCTCGCGGTGCACTGCGCCTCCCCTTCCTCCGGATTCGCCCTCCCCCCCCCAGGCCCCGCGCGGCGCTTCCCGCCGTCAGCTGGCACCCTTGGGCCGACATCGCCTCCGCCAATCTCCTTCGGGGCTCGCGCGCCTCCCGCGGATGGGCGTGGAAGGCGTTGGATTTTCACGCCCCGAAGCGCTGGGGCCTCTCCAAGTCGGGCACCGCGCGGCACGCGGCTGTCGCCCCGCCGACGCGCAGAGAGCGGCTCCCGACGTGAGCGGGGTCGACTCCCATTGCCTGCGCCGCCCTGCCGAGGAGGCCCACGATGGCCTTCCCCCCGATGGATCCCCCCCCCGCCCCAGAACAAGGGGGGCCCTCCGAGGCCCGCCTCTGCAGGGCGGGCTTCTACAGCTCCACCAGCGACCTCGCTGGGCAGTCGTGCCAATCGGATAATGGTTTCTGCAGTAGCCGAGATTATATTGGTCGGTCTTGCTCCCCTTCATGGAGGTGGCGACCTCGTTCGCGGCTCCGCGGGCGCTTCCTGCCCGGCGGGCATTCGCGCCCCCCCCGAGCAAGACCCGGCCCTCCACCCAGGGTCTGCCAGGCTCCGCGCGCGGAGAAGAGGGCGACCGACGCGGCCGGCAACAGGGCGGGCGCCCGGGCCCTCCCCGCCGTTGAGCCCCCGGTGAAGCCACGACAGCTTTTCGATCGCAACTGGGCGCTTCCGGTTCAGCTTGGCCCCCATCCGTCGGAGGCCGCCCAGGGCCGGCCGCGCCCGCGGGGCCAGCTCCAGTGGGCCAGGGTGCCCCAGGGTAACGTGGAAGCGGCGCGCGGCGCGCAGCTTCCCTCGGACAGTACCCTCCGATATTCCTCCGCGTGCCTGGTGCGCTATCCAATCCTATGGCGCCTCCTCGTCTTCCTTGAGCCCCCCCGAGCGCTTTGGTTCCGGGCCCTCGTGAAGTAGAGTCACTGCTGCCAGGCGGCGGGGTGGGCCCGCGTTGTCGGCCGGGCCCGCGCAAGGCCACAGTTGCAAAACAATTGAATCTTGCTGGGAATATATCAGACGACATCTGCTTTTCTATCGAAGTACGGAAAATAGAAACAGGACGCTGCCCTTCCAAGCCGCCTATACTACCAAGCACAGATTTCCTTGCACACAACCATCAGAATGCAGAGAACGCGCGCGCGCGTTTCGCATTGCGTGAACGTTTGAACTGGGCGCGTGCACGCACCGAGAGTGAGTTGCAGGAGTGATGGGCGCTTCCGCTGGACAGCGCCGCGGTCGCTGCAGCGCCGTTGCCCGACCCGACAGTTCGGGCGTCGCTCGCTGCTTTCTCTGGCGCAATGTCTTTTGTCCAGCCTTGCAGTGAACGTGCGAGCGTCTGCGCCGACTCTTGGGCGACAGCGCAAGGCTCGCGCGCGAGAGCTCCTGCCAGAGGGCGCGCGGTGGACCGCGCGCCCCGCGCGAGCCGCGGCGCGCGCTAGCCGCCCGTGGATCCGCGCGCTTACCTCCGGAGGCAACGCTGCTTGGATCCTGGGGGGGGTCGCAGTAGACGCCAGTTGCCGCGGAAGCAGGGCCGCCCCGGCGCGCAGCAGGCCCTTAAGGTACATAACATTGCTTGACGCACGGATGCCCAAGCAGCACGCAGTCCACGCCCGCGGTTTCTATCGCGGGGCCATGCGCGCGAATGGCAAGCGTTCCTCGGCGCCCCCATTTTCAGAACCCGCGCGCTATTTCGAACGGGCGAGGATCAACGCGGGGACGCGCCACATTGTTTTTTACCCCCAGCCCGATGCTGAAACGCACTGTCACAACAGCGTGACTGATGCACCAATCCCCACAGAAGCACGCGCATCCCCGCGAGCGCGGGCGCCCAGCCTCGCGCCGGCCGAAATGGTAGCACCCGGCCGCGCCGAACCCAGACAGGCCCTGCGAGACGGGGCAAGAGGGCCCCAAGAGACCCCGAGAAGGGGCCCCCTGCGGTCAAGATGGCGGCCCCCGTCCTCGACAAAAGGAGGGCTCCTTCAGGGGCCCTCCTCGGGCCCTCGAAGAGCGCTGGAAGGCGCATGTGGGGACCAAAACGCCTATGCATATATATATATATATATATATATTATATATATTATATACATATATATACATATATATATTATACATATATATATAGACACACATATATATATATATATATATATATATATATAAGATCCCGACTTAAAAGATTGCCTCGCCTCCCGGGGCCATCCAGCGGCCGCCGCGACGGGGCGCGAGGGCGCGGGGGGGGGCCGGCGCCTCGAGAGGGCACCCGAGCGGGCGCAGGGACGCCCCGCCCAAATTACGTCTCTCCATCAGTTGATAGGCCATCCGCCGATGCTCTTCGGAGTCGCGCGGGAGGGTCGCGGGCCCCCCTTCCGGGTGCCCTCCACGAGTAAGCTCCCGGGCCCCTGTAGGTCCTCCTCGGCGAGGCCCAGCCGCTCCATCTCGCCTCGCACCTCCTCGAGGGCATTCTTGAAAACGCGCCCATGCTGGGGTTGCGCTCGGCCCGCGCGGCGGTCGCCTGGAACCCGCGGCGAGCCCCTAGCAGTCGCAAGAGCCTCGCCCCATGCCGCGCCGGGCGGTTTTTGGCCCCCCACTTGCGGGGCCAGGCCCCGGCGCCTGCGTTGTCCGAGACGCAGAGCACCAGGCGCCCCTGCCAGCGGGCGGCCCGGGCGGCGGCCAGGACCAGCAAGGCGAGCAATTCGCGCAGGGCGATGATCTCGCCCCCTCCCCGAATGTCTGCATGAAGGGATACGTCGCCTCCTGGGCGCCAATGGCCCCGCGTGCCCCGCAGGTCCAATCGGCGGCCCCCGCGCGCCCCCCGCCCGCGCTAGCCCCCCCCCCCCCGGAGGTGCCACGCGCCCCCGCGGCCGCAGGGCCGACGTCGGGCCCGCGGCGAAATGAGCGGCCCGGGCCCGCGGCGCCCCTGCGCGCAGCCAGAAGGTTTCCGAGGCATCCCACCACTCCTTCCGAGCGGCCTCCGCTTCCCCTGGCGCGTCGGAAGCCGGCCCCGCCGTCGCCCCGGAGGGGCCCGCTGCCCGCCTGTCGACGGCGCCTAGCTCTGGCAGGGGCGCGGGGCGCGCGACCGCGGCGAAGTTCAGGGCGCCCCTCAAGACCCGGGCGCCCCTGAAGAGCATGGACATAACTATTCACCGCGTCGAACGTGGACCCCTTCAGCAGGATTTGGACATTGCGAACATTCTCCTCTGGGAGCCTCAGGGCCTCCTCCTGGGCATTCTCATGCACCCCCCAGCACGTCTGCTCCTGGGCGAACTTCCCCTCCTCATCCCGTCTTTCCACGCAGATGGCCCGGGGTCCGAAGATGCGGCAGGGCCCCCCTTCAGCTGGCCCCCTGGCCACCCATGCGCGCCGCCCCAGGCCCGGCTCGAAAAGGACATCATCGCCCGCGAGGAGGCGGGGGCGGCTCGTCGCGCCACTCGAGGCGCTCGGGGCGCTGCCAGTCGCGATGCTGCATCGGCGCATTCCCGACGGCCACGCACCCCCTGGGCTTCCGATCCCCCCGAAAAGGTCAGCACCAAGTAGATCGCGATCACGTCGCCGTCCATCCGAGCGTCTTTCCAAGTAACTCTGCTGCGAACATCCCCGCGTCCTGCGCGCGAGCCCAGATGCGCTGGAAAGCCTCCGCGACGCCCCTTTTCGCGAGCTTTCTCGAACTGTCCGGGCGGCGGCTCTTCCACCGCGGGATCTCCCTCGCCAGCGCCTGGCGCCGCGGCTGCAGGGCCGGGGCGCGGGGGCGTTCGTGGCCCAACTCATTCATCGCCTCCTGATCGCGGATGAACCGCCCCTCCTCCGACGCCGTTCGGCCCGGGCTCATCCTCGGGGCCCTTCCCCGCAGCAAGGACATCGCTCCCTGGAAGTAGGGCTCCGAATCCCTGGCGCAGAGGAGCACCCGACCCTTCTTTGCGTTTTTTCCCAGAGCTCCCCCATCACCTCCCCCATGCGCCCCCGGACCTTCTCGCGGGGTTGGGAAGGGGCCCTCGCGCTGACTAGCGGCTGCCTCGACGGCGCCCCCTCCTCGACCATCTCCCGAGAGATGCAGACGGGGCCTTGACAAGGAACCCAAAATAAGGAACGAGACCCCTTTTTTCCATAAGTTAAACTTCGATTTCCGATCGAAAACATAAGGAAGGAACGCGGAGCCCCTCTCCAACGAAAAGGGCCCCTTCTTCAGGGCCCCGACTGTATTCGAAGAAGCCTATCCAATAGTCAGTAGCACTCCCAGGTCATCGCCCAGTACCCCCATCCAGGTTGTTGCCACGACAGCAGGCCCAGGCCTTGCGGCACTCCGCCGCCGCTGCCCCCAGCCCCTCGCCGAGGCCACCAGCCCGCCCCCCAGCCTGGCCCCTTCTCGGACGGCCAAGGGAATGTACTTGGGGTTTCCCTCGCAATGCCGCCCCCCCCCCCTCTCCCTTCTTCGGTCCTCGAGGGCCCCCCCTGGGCGCGGCCCCCCTGGCTCGGCCCCTGGGGTTCGCCCCCCCGCGGCGCGGGGCGGGCCGGGTGGGTTCGAGGCCCGTGGCCTCGCGGAGCCCCTGGGCGATGGCCCGAGCGAACACCGAGTGGCACTGCGCTGCCAGCCGCGTCCGCTCGGCCCCCGTTCTCTGGGCGTTGCCCCGCAGCTCCACATGAGCGTGCTTGCCCTCCTGGACACCTAGGCAAGGTCGGGCGAAGTGGGCGAGGAACGTGAGCAAACCTTGACGCCACAAGCCAGTAGTCCTTGCGGTAGCACTGGTCCCAGGATGCACGGTCCGAGGGGCACAGCCCCCAAGCGCACGTGGACCCCTGCATGATCACCGCTCCCATGTGCTCCAGCATTCGTTGGAGGCATGGGAGGTCGTAGACCTTGGGGTATATGCCCTGGTGGGCCTGGACCTTGCAGATCCACTCCCCCCTGGTCGCGGAGGGCCCGGGCGCAGTCGCGCGTGAGCTCCGCGAACAGGTTGCCCTGCACCTCCGTCGGGCTGGCGCCGCCTCCTTTGGGCTGCTCCCACGTCCGCGCTCCGGTTGCGGTGTTGTGATCCGAGAAGGAAGTGCAGGGGTTTTCACACATCCAGATGATAGCGACCCCTGGTTCTGGCGTGGCTCGCGCCTGTACCGGGACACGCCCCCTCACCTCTGGCCGGGCGACGTCGCGGTCCTCCCTGCGTTCCCGCTCCACGGGGCGGCCCGGGTGTTCGTAGAGTTCCAGGGGCTCGTCGGCCGGGACGCCCACCGCCTGGGCCGCCTGAGTGTTGCACGCGCGCGCTGCCCGCGAAGACCTCCTTGAAGCGCGGGCCCCAGGCGAAGGCCGGTCGTTGGGAGAGCTCCGCGGGGGCCGGGCCCGCCTCCTCCTCGCGCAGCTTGAGGGCCTGCTGGAAGATGGGGGGGTAAGCTGGGTACCTGGTGCTCGCCCGCTTACCCGCGCGCGGGGTGGCATCCCGCGCCGCTGGGCCCTGGCGGCAAGCTTTGCGCTCCATGTGGGTGGCCGCAGAAACCACGGGCCCCGCTTCCGCGTTGCTCGCTGGGCATTCCTCCCACCCCGCCATGACCTCCCAGGGTTGCGGCCCAGCGCAGGGCCCGTCCGGTCTGGGTTCAGCCTTCGCGGGACTGGCAGAAGGGCCCTGAGCTTGCCCAGAGGTTGCATGCACACCAAAACGGGATGCATGTGTTTGCGCGTTTGGAACGCATCCGAAAGCTAATAGCTTCGCATCCCGTTTTCCCTCATGATGTCGATGATGAACCACATATGTTAAACAGCTGTGATGATGTATCAAGCGAGAGATATATTTCCACACTCTGCACAAGCCGTGCGTCGCGGTGCAATGCGATGTCGGCGGGGATTGTCATGTTTGCGCTGGTGATGCCGATGGTCATGGCGAGGCGCGTTGACGCATGTGTTTCGAACCCTCAATCGGGGTAGCAGGCGCGGCAATCTTCTCACCTTCGTGTGCGCATTTCGCAAAGGCATACAGGCCACGGCCCTGCCGTCGCTCCGTTGCTACATCAACGGGGCTAAATATAACTTTAGGTTAGATTGTAAGGTTTCGCGACGTCGCGCGCGTGCACCCCCGCTGTCTCGATAAAGGTACTTGTGTTAAAATTGCAAAGGGGCGCGACGTCGCGCGCGCGCACCCACGCTAGGGGGACGAGGAGAAGAGGAGGGGGAGAAGGAGGAGGAGGAGGAGGAGGAGGAGGAGCAGCAAGAGGAGGGGGGGAGGAGGAGGAGGAGGAGGAGAAGAGGAGGAGAAGAAACGGAGGAGGAAAAGGAAGGAGTAAGAAGAGGAGGATAACCATGTCCCGACCAAGTTTGTGGCGACCGACCCTGCGCAGGCTAAATCGGACGATGCAGGTGCCAAAACACTTTTACAGTCAAACCTCAATCTTCATCGTCGTCGTCCTCATCCTTCTGTTCGTCCTCCGATTCCTCCTCTTCTGACTCCTCCTCCTCCTCCTCCTCCTCCTCCTCCTCCTCCTTCCCCTCCTCCTCATCATCATCATCATCATCCCCCCCGCTCGCGGCGGCGGGGCGCGGGGCAATTGCGCGCGCGAGGAGGCAAGCAACCGGGCAAAGGAACAGCTGGTTCCAGAGCGGGCAGCTCACGGAGCGCGCCCCGCAAACGGCTGTCTCGCACTGTCCACGGCTCCCGGGTCATCGAAACCCGGGGGGGCTCGGCGCAACTGTGCCCTTCGCGGAAACATTCGTCAACGGTGCGGTAACTGGAGGTAGTCGATCGAGCCGCGCAAGCTGAATGAGAGGACCCTCGGAGAACGAGTCCGCAGTATCGCGGATTGGGGCGGGCTCGCTTCGAGCCTTCCCTCTCGCCACGACTGTAAGATGTTGGGAGGCGGGGGCGCCGAGCCGGGGGCGCCGCCCTCTGCGTTGCCTTCCAGCCTCGAGTCATCCGTATCATCCTGCGCGTCGCCTGTCCTGTTTCCCTTGATCACTGGGGATCTCACAGACAAGCTCACTCCGCCCCTTGATTGTTGCGCTGCGGGCGGGCGCAACGGAGGCGCAACATCCTGCGAAGGTGGGACATAGTCAACCGTGCCGCGTTCTGAACCCGACGAGATTTCCTCGTCGCAACTCGGCGACTCACCCAGACCAGTGGTCGGCCGACGCCCGCCGGGCCAGCGGGGCCGGGAGGCCGTGGCCGACAATCGGGAAGTGGATGCGCGCAGATAGCCGTCTTCTGACGAGATCTCCATTTGTGGTTCTCCGTTCCCCGCGCTGTGCGCGGAACGCAGAAAAGGTGATGTGATGAACGCCATCGATGGGACGAGGCTCAGCCCCTCGGCTCGATACCGACCGCGCTTCCTCGCCCGGGCTGGGGCCGTCTATCGGCCTGGGCGTGTCCTGTCGACCAGGTTGTTCATCGCTGTCTGAACAGAGACTGGGGTGTTCATGCTAGCTAGCAATTTGTGCAGAGCGTAGTGTAGGAGCCCTGACACTGTCGGGGTGGAGGAAGGTGACCTTGCCTGTTTCTCTTAAGCCATGCGGTTGTTCGGGAACTCCGAATATATATATATATATATATATATATATATATATATATATATCATCATCAACATCATCATCATCATCATCATCATCATCATCATCATCATCATCATCATCATCATCATCATCAATTATGGGAGGCATGGCCTCCGGGTCTCGTGGAAGAACTTCCGGTTGATAACCAATGTGATGCCTATCCATCGCTGGATTGGGCAAAGGCTTCTTTAGGTTAATCGGTTCTTCATGTTATCGTTATTGATATTCGTGGTCGTCATGCTCAAGGGAGGCTGATAGGTCCCCGCGAACTGAAGAGCACACGGCTGGTAGGTCCGTTAAGCGGGCTTACTCTAGGTGGCGTATGTGCGTTTGTGTGCGTCGGCCTAGAGGGAGTGAGGCCGCGCGCGCACTCTTTTGCCTTGGGCAAGCATGTAGCTGCGGGCGTTCCCGCATCCGTCTCTCTATCCCTGCCCACCCTATGTTAAAAGGTACGGGCAGGGCAGCTTAAATAGGCGAGGTGAGCGTTAGGAATGACTCATCACCATCATCAGTATCGTCATCATCATGATCATCATCATCATCAACAACATCATCATCATCATCAACGTCATCATCATCATCATCACCATCATCATCAACAGCATCATCATCCTCATCATCGTCACCAATTGTATCCTCATCCTCCACCTCTTCCTCCTCCTCTTCCCTGCATCCTCCATCCCATCGTCCTCCTCCTCCTCCTCCCCTCTCAACTTCCTCCTCCTCCTTCGCCTCCTCCTCCTCCTCCTCCTCCTCCTCCTCCTCCATCTATCGTCGGATGTCTCGGGTTTTGACCGCAAGCCCTGGTCTGCATCCCGAGGCGGCGACCGCGCGGGGCGGCGCGGACGGGCTCGCCCTCCGCGCCCAGCAGGGGCAGCGTGGCCTCAGCCCTGCGCGGAGCTCATGGCCAGGGCCCAGCGCTCCCCGCTGTCGTAGTCCAGGATCGTGACCCAGCCTGAGAAAAGGGAGCTAGAGACACCAGAAACTGCACAAGCACAAGATCAGGGGGGTCGGCGCGGATTTTTTGGATCGGCGCTGGCCCCCCCCAATCCAAGAGACCAGCGCGAACCTCCCAGTGTCTATGCTTGTGTTGTTATTTGGCCCTCGCGGAATGCCATCACCGTGCTCCCACAAGGGACGCCGAATGAGGAACGACGGAGTTTCTTTCTGCTGGGCCCAAAGTGGACTTTCTGTCCTCATGAGAACTCAGGGACGGCCCGGCAGCCAGCGCCCCTCCTGAGCCCGAAGTGGTTGCTGCCAGCGCCTCGACTGCACAACCACGGCGCTGAAACAAGTTCGGGGTCGGAAGGGGCTCGCTGTTCCTTGGGTCCCTCCATGGTTGTTCCTCTGGCGTTTCTTGTAACATGTGTTTGCGCCCACCAGGCATCATCCACATGATTGTAGAGTAACCCTACCACTCTGTGCAACTGTCGTGGCCATTCTCCCGATGGCATGCTGGCCACTCGGCACGATACGCTGTGACGCTGACCAAATCGTTATGCACAAATCCCTTCACACCCGCAATATGGGCGAGGTGCGAACAGACGTAACAGCGGCCATGCTTCCTGCGATCGCATTCGGGCTGCAATGGGATGGCGATCCGCTGCGAAAGCGAATCTTGGGGAGCACTCGAATCGCCAGCACGATTTGAAACAGCGCGTGCTTGAGGTGCAGATCGGGGCGCGCTGCTGGACATTCAGCACATACAGAGATGCAGCGGCAAGAGAAAACCTGTCCTCCACTGTGAGGGGCCTGAATGCGAATTGCTCCAACGAGGTACCGTTGCATATCCTTACACCTGTACAACGAAGACACACCTACGACGCTGAGTGCACAAGTCTGCGCGTATCCCTTGGAACCGACTAGCTGAAGGAGGGTACGTACCAAATGTAAGCGAGCATCGCCGCGACAATGTACCGTTGGACCGAATTCGGGCTGCAAGAAGGTGGAAACTCGCTGCGCACGTGAATTGGTGGTAACATCGAGCCATCACGACCGTCACGCTGGAACCACGCGTGAACGCGCGGTCAGAAACTCCTAGTCAGAGACATCTGGGGTGAACGCACAACCGTGTCGTTATACGTTGTGCCAAAGTCGTAGAAAATGACCCTCTGGCACGGCGGTCGCACTGAAAGTTGTATATATGACATATGGCGCAACCGCGCCATGCACCGACCGCATGCGAGCGCACTCGAACTGCAATGGAATGGTGCTCACACGCATCGCGTTGAACAGATCATGCTACATAATGGCGGGTTCTGCGCTCACGCGCGAAGAGGAAGACCGCCAGCAATAGGCTGTGGCGCTGGCCCGCATGCAGCTGAGCTCCACCAGCCGCGCGAAGGTGTCACGCCCCAGTGGAGATTCAGTCCAGACTCGGATGGCACCAAAGTTCGGATACGGCCATATCGAACTGCGCTCGACTTCTGCGTCCTCTCTTGCTTCACCAATTGACTGTGCCGTGTAAGGTCTTCTGCCTAGCGCTTCTCGTGACGTGGGAGCCTCTGGGCCCCAGAAAACCGTCGTTCCTGATTCGGCGTTCCTTGTGATGGTAGCTTGACTGTAAAAAATATGGCGGGTCGTGGACGCTTGCTTGGGAAACATCCCGCGACACGTCGGATACGCCCCACCCCGACAAGGACGGCCCGAAGAGGTCAGATCATAAATGTTCCTTAGGTTTTTGAAAGGTTTTGGATGTTGCTCCTGTTCGGCCTTCCGACGGCCCGAGACGGCCAAAGAGGCCATCAAGATCGCCCCAAGAGTGCCCAAGAAGCCTCCAAGACGGCCCCAGGACGGCCCAAGAGTCCCCCAAGACGGACCCAAGAAGGCACCAAGACGGCCCAGGAGGCCCCCCAAGAAGCCCCAGATGGCCCCCAGGACTGCCATGATGGCCTCCAAGATGCCTCCCAGACGGCCAAGATGGCCTCCAAGACGGCCAAGATGCCCCCAAGATGCACCCAAGACGGCCCCAGATGGCCTGAAGATGGCCTAAGACGGCCCTATAGGCCCGCCAGAGGCCTCCAAGACGGCCCAAGACCCCTGCAAGACGTCCTCCAGGAAGGCCCGACAGGATTAAACTCATTGACGTTCCTGAAGGTGTTTGAAGGACTTTGGCTTTAGCTCCTTTTCAGCTCTCCGACTGCCCAAGACGGCCCAAACGTCCTCCAACACCGACCCAATAGCGCCCAAGAGGTCTCCAAGATAGCCCCATGACAGCCCAAGAGGCCCCCAAGACGGCCCCAAGAAGGCTCAGGAGGCCCCCAAAACGCCCAAGATAGTCTCTAAGACGGCCAAGATGGCATCCAATATGCCTCCAAGACGGCCGAGATGGCCTCCAAGACGGCAAAGATGGCCCCAAGATGCACCCAAGCCGGCCCAAGCTGACCTGAAGATGGCCTAACAACGGCCCTATAGGCCCGCAAGAGGCCTCCAAGACGGCCCAAGAGCCCTCCAAGACGGCCCAAAGGCCCGAAAGGGCCAACATCATTGAATTGCCTTAGGTGTTTCAAGGATTGTGGCTCTGGCTCCTTCTCAGCTCTCCGACGGGCCAAGACGGCCCAAGCGGCCCCCAACTTCGTCCCAAGAGCGCCCAAGAGGCATCCAATATGGCCCCATGACAGCCCAAGAGGCCCCCAAGACGGCACCAAGAAGGCCCCAAGACGGCCCAAGATGGCCCCGAAGACGCCGAAGATAGCATCCAAGACGGCCAAGATGGCATCCAATATGCCTCCAAGACGGCCAATAAGGCCTCCAAGACAATGAAGATGGCCCCAAGATGCACCCAAGACGGCCCAAGCTGGCCTGAAGATGGTCTCCGACTGCCAAAAGGCCCGCCAGAGGCCTCCAAGACGGCCCAAGAACCCTCCAAGACGTCCTCCAGGAGGCCCGAAAGTTGGGACACCACCTGGTCCGATAGCTCGCCCGACTCGGTGTTCCCCGAAGGCTTTCCAAACCCACTCGGGGAACGCGCGGCCCGATAGCTCGACCAAGCTCAAGCCCAGTGTTCGGCCACGCAGGCGCTTCCAAAAAGGCAGGGAGCTGCGGTGATTCGCCGCAGGCGTCTTCGACCCGCCGCCCCCTGTTGAGTGATCACAGGGGTGCCCAGCGTGCTAGATCCTTTCGACTTCAATTAGAAAACTTACTGGGACTTTGGCCCGTCCCGCCGACCACCCGAAGAGACCCCAAACTGCACATGTCAACACCTTTCATGCCCAAGATGACCGCAAATGGACTCCAAGAAGCCTCCAAGACGGGCAAGATGGCCCAAGATGGCCTCATGGCTTCCAAGACGGCCCGAGAGAGTCCAAGATGCCTTCAAGTTCGTCCAAGAAGCCTCCAAGACGGCCCAAGATGGTCCAAGATGCCTTCAAGTTCGTCCAAGAAGCCTCCAAGACGGCCCAAGATGGCTCCAATATGGCCTAAGACTGGCCAAGAGGCGCCCACGAGGCCTCCAAGACGTCCTCCAGAAAGGCCCGAATTGATTGATTTTCCTTAGGTGTTTGAAGGATTGTCGCATTTTCTTCTTATCAGCTCTCCGACGGCTCAAGAGGCCCCCAACATCGTCCCAAGAGCGCCCAAGAGGCCTCCAAGACGACGGCCCCATGACAGCCCAAGAGGCCCCCAAGAGGGCCCCAAGAAGAGCCCAAGACGGCCCAAGATGGCCCCGAAGACGCCGAAGATAGCATCCAAGACGGCCGAGATGGCCTCCAAGATGCCTTCAAGACGGCCAAGAAGGCCTCCAAGACAGCGAAGATGGCCCCAAGATGCACCCAAGACGGCCCCAGATGGCCTCAAGATGGCGTTAGACTGCCCGAAAGGCCTGCGAGAGGCCTCCAACACGGCCCAAGAGCCCGCCAAGACGTCCTCCAAGAAGGCCCGAAAGGGTCAAAATGGCCTCCAGACGACCAAGATGACCTTCAAGATGCCCACGTGTTACCTGAAGGCTTTCCAAACCGATTCGGGGAACACATGATCCGATAGCTTGGCAGGGCTCTGGCCTCAACGTTCGGCCACATAGGCGCTTCCGAAAGGGCAGGGGGCGGCGGTGACTCGCCGTAGGCGTCTTCGATAACGCCAACGCTTCAATATGCGCTGATGACGCCTATCCGCCCCCGCATGCTGTTCCCAGATGCGCCAAGGCAGCGCCGAGAAGCACTGACGCAACTCTGTTATCCCATTGTGATAGATGGGGGGCTGGCGGCAGGGGGCGAAGCCCTGACGGATAATCCCGAGCACCCTGAAAAATATCGAAACAGTGACTGCCCGACACGCTGGCGAAGAACCGAACGAGTATCGCCTCCCAAGGTCCGACACGCGAAAACCGTCCAGTTTCGATACTTTCCTGGCGCCCGAAAATCCTTCTGGCACTCCAGGCGAAAGTGGGTTGGAACATCATGAGCCTGGGGGATCTCTGAGTAGACCGCGGAGCACCTCCCGGCCCAGCACCTGCGGGAGAATGATAGGGGTAGGAAGGCACCAACTATACACCAACACCGATCCTGGCCAGGATCACCCTGGGCCCAGGATCGGTGTATACGCCCTCCTGCCTTGGGCAAGAAGGCATATACACCGATCCTGGGCCCAGGGTGATCCTGGGCCAGGATCGGTGTTGGTGTATAGTTGGTGCCCTCCGAGGGTGGGACCAGCTCAAGCGGGGAAGCATTGATCTGGCCGATTTCGGAAACCCTGAACCAAGAATGCTGTCATCTCTTTGCATGCAAATGTTTGATCCGCCGGCTCCCGCCGAGCTTCCGCCAGCTTCCGCCGGCGGAGCCGGCCTCGTTTCACTTCCTCTGCCTTGCGCCGCGGAAGAGATGGCAGCTCCTTCGATCCTCGAAGGCAAGTGTTTTCCCCACATGCTAAGTGGGCTTCTGGTTTTCTTCCCACCCGGCGTCAACCGCGTTCCTCAATGACACCCTCTCATCCTCACCTCCACCCGCACTCGCACGCACATCAGACAGCGAGCGCACACCATACAGCGCAAGTGTGAAGCATGCTGACCTCCATCCCGCGTTGCACCCGCGTCGCGCCCGCCTCCCCCATTCCTCTCCTCCTCTTCCTACCCGCACCCACGCGCAACACATGCACGGCACGTGCATGAGGCACGCGTCCACATACAGCCGCACGCGTGCACAAACTCCCACACAAACACACCACACAACGCCAGTGCGTGTCGAGTGTATCATGCAGCAAGACGTATGCGCTACATACTGGGCATCCACATGATACGCACGGCCACATACAGCCGTACACGCATCATACATCCCATCACCCACATTGTGACACGCGTCCCCATACAGCCTGGGTTGCGCAGGGTGTGGTCCCTGAGCGTGGTCTCTATCCGTCCCAGGGTCGCGGGGCGTGGCAGGCGTGGCACTTTCTCTTTACCACAGGGGGGGGAGCAGGGGGTGGTCCCTCACCGCGGTCTCTATCCCTGCCAGGGTCGCGGGGCGTGGTAGGCGTGGCACGGGGTGCGCAGGGGGTGGTTCCTCACCGCGGTCTCTATCCCTGCCAGGGTCGCGGGGCGTGGCAGGCGCACATGTTTTCAAACGAGCGTTTATGTGTGCACTGCCGTGGGTCAGGGCCGTGTATGTTGTATCCTATCTTGCCTGTTCAGATAGGCCGGAAAATAAACACCCGTTTGTAGGTTTGTTGTCCCTACGCATGCTTGCCCGCTTGCGCTCTTTCTGGCTCGCAGTTTTTCGACACAAAGGGTTGCAGGCTCCAGCGAGCCCAGAGCCTCTGAGCCGAGGCACCAGACTGCTTCCGATCTGCGCCCGACGGGCGCCATCTCCAGGGCCCCGGCGCGCGGGTGGCGGGTGGCCGCGGCCCTCCTCCTGACCCAGGAGCTCCACCGCCTCGTGCCCGAGGGCGGGTTGGGGAGCCTCCTCCCGCCGCCCCCGGAGGGCCTGCGGGAGCGTGCTGCGGAGGACGAGCCCGTCTCCTCCAGGGGCGCGAACGCTTCGAGGTTCCCGATGGCGCCCTGGGCCCGCTGGCACCGCATCTACGTGCGTCACGACGGCCAGTCCACTGGGACGATGATGCTGCTGGTCACAAAGGTCGGGCCCAAGCATCCTGGAACCTGGGCGGTGGTCGACGGAACGAAGCGGATCTAGGTGGTCGACGTGCGCGACGAGAAGAGGGTCCTCAGCAAGCCGCTGGCGACGGTTACGTGGACGGAGCACGAGGGCGTCAGCACGAAGGAGAAGGATGCCATCATCACGCAGCAGAGCGGGCCATCGCGCGCCTGGAGGTCGAGGATGAGGGCGGTACCATGAAGACGAGCAAGGAAAACAGCAGCAAGAAGAAGAAGAAGAAGAAGAACAGCCGCAATGGGCTCGTGAGCGGGGTGGCCAGCGGCGTCGGGGACGTCTTCACGGCGCTGTGGGCCAAGAGGAGTTTCGGTTCGTGGGGAGCCATCTCAACCTTGTTGTGGCGGCCGTGGCGTTCTTCCGGCGCGGTTCGCTGGCGCGGGCAGGTGACGATGCGGCCGAGTCCTTCTATGCGACCGTCGAGGACGTGCAGAACGCCTTCGACTGGGTCTGGGAATACTGCGAGACGGGCGAGCTGGAGTGCCTGGCCGCCGTGGTGGGGAGCATCGCGGTCCTGGGCTGCCCGAGCTGGGCGCGGACTCACGGCGGCCGTTCGGACGACTAAGGCTCTGAGGAAGGCTCGAGCTACAGCGACGATGACGGGGACCACATCCTGGGGACCCAGGATGTGGTCCCCAGGAGGAGGAGGAGGAGGAGGAGGAGGAGGAGGAGGAGGAGGAGGAGGAGGGGGAGGAGGAGGAGGAGGAGGAGGAGGAGGAGAGAGGAGGAGGAGGAGGAGGAGGAGGAGGAGGAGGAGGAGGAGGGGAGGAGGAGGAGGAGGAGGAGGAGGAGGAGGAAGAGGAGGAGGAGGAGGAGGAGGAGGAGGAGGAGCCTCCTCACCGCGGCGCCTCTTCGCGGAGCTGACCAACCGGCAGCAGAAGCTGCAGAGAGCGGTGGCGGAGCTGGCGGGCGTGGTGCGCAACCCTCGGGCGGCCCCTGGTGGGTCGCAGGGCTCGGGGTCCCAGGGGAGCGTCTCGGAGCACGTCTCGGAGGCTGGATCCCCTGGCGCGGCCTCGCTGGGCAGCGGGTCGGACAAGGGGGTCGGCTCCGAGAAGGACCCGCACCCGACGCCCAGCCAGATCGACGACTTCATCGCGAAGCGCAATGAGCACGAGCACGCGGTCCAGCAGGACTCCACTCGGGCCACCGTTGGGTCTGGGTCGCCTGCCCGCTCCACGGACAGCCTGGGTTCGTGGGGGCCAGTGGGGCAGGACATCGAGCTGTAGGAGCGCGGAGCGCATCCAATTGCTCAAGGACGAGAGTCGTAACCCGCGTGCCGGGCTGCTGGCCACCCTCGAGAAGTTCAAGAACGTGCGGATGGCGCCCGTGGGCGGCGTCAGGACGAGGGTGGCCCCGACGGTCCTTCAGAAATTGTACCGTTCGGGTAGGACGGCCAAGGTCGAGCTTGGCGAGTGGCTGAGGTCGAAGGAGCTGCAGCGGGCGTCGGTCAGCACGGAGGTCATGATGCTGGCGATGATGTTGGATCGTATGATGTCGGAGGGTGCCCACGAGCAGCTCATCAAAAGTCCCGCGGCGGAGCTGACCTGCCTGAGGCTCTACTCCATCTGGAAGGCCTACGAGAAAGTCAAGTGCCTGAGCGACTGGCAGCGCCCCGAGAACCAGCAGGGCGGCGGCAAGTGGCGCTCCAAGGTAGATTAGGCGCTGGCCGGGGAGTACCTCAAGGCGGGCGACGAGCTGACGGAGAAGCTGAAGAGGAGGGCGCCCATCGTGAAGCACCTGCAAGGCTCGAAAGACGGGCACGATGCGGGTGCGGATCGCGAATAGGTTGCGGCCGGGGCTCCCGTGGCAAGCCCTGGTCAAGTGCGCGCGTGGAGTGCAAGACCACGGCTTGGGATCGCGAAGCGGCTCCTCTGGCTGCCGACGGTGGTCCACTCGTCAGGAAGCTCTGCGCCTCTGGAGACAGCGGGCTGGTGCTTGGCTGCGTCCCCGTTGGTGTCGGCCTACTGGGGCGGAGCCTTTTTCTTCCGGTCGGAGGCGAACGTGTTCGACACCGCCCTCCTGGACAACGACACTATTTTGCAGCGTCGAGGCGCGAAGCGCCTGGTGTTCCCGACCCACGTGGAGGATGGAGGGGGGAAAACGCGATCCGCTTCGAACGTTACCTTTCCCGCCGAGAGCGCTGTCTGCCCAGCCGTCCTCTCAGGGCCTAGACGAGCAGAAGCTGCAGCTGACGCTCGTGAGAGTTCAGAGGGGGGTGGCGGCCATGGGCAGGAGGCGCATCTACGGAGAAGACGGAGGGATTGGCGGGAGTGGAGGGAGGCGACCCCGCTGCAGACTACCATCATCCACGACCTGTGGGATTGGCACGCCCAATCGGAGTGCTGGGGGACCATCAACGCCGGCAGGGCGGTTCTCAGCCGCCTCGGAGGCGAAGGAGTCTCGGGCTACCCGAGCTCGAACACGAAGAAGGCGAAAAGGGATTCGAGAAGGATATTATCCAAGGAGACCTGTGCCTGCTGGTGGCGGAGCAGGTCTCAGCGCCACCATGCGAGACGAAGGGCCTCTCCATCGGCAACCTGTCCAATGTCGCGCTACATCAACGAATACGGGAACGAGATGATCCGAAACGTGGGCCAGGTCGACTGGGAGCGCTACGAGAATACCAGGAGCTACACGGACCCAGGGTGGAGACGACAGGAGAACAAGCTGGACCTCACTCTACGAATGGTTCAGTCGGGTATGGTGGGCTATGTCAAGACGGTCAGGGAGTGCGTTGGGGTGTTCACGGTGATGAAGAGCCTCGACGTGACTTGCCAGAGTGTCGAGAAGAGTCGGCTGGTTTGGGATTGCAGAAGGGCGAAAAGTAAATAAGCTCCTCTCCGCCTCATATTCATGTTGCTTTTCACATCGCTTGCCTTGCTGCGCACTGTCTGACTATGCTTGCGGTGATCTTCCGTAGCTGTGTTTGCTCACAGGAGATAAAAGGTGCGTGCTGGTTCGGACGCGCGCGCCGCGGGGTCGTCCCCGCGTCGTAGTCGTGTCGTCGGCCGACCGGCCACCCCACTTACTATTCCTGATAGAGTAAATTTGCTTACCGGTTACTTGTCTTATCAACGTCTCATCCCGTACCCTCTCCCACTGAGCAGAGTGAACATGAGACCTTAATTCCTTTGTCATCTTACCCCGATTCTCAGAGGAAAGACTGGTTATCAGCCGAAAGCCGCGACATAGTCGAAGCGGGCTTATATCAGCCAGAAGCATGGTCTTCTGATGAACCCGGCGACTTAGTCGCTGCGGGTATGAGCTATGATAAGACAGATGAAATGTCCGTCACTTCGCGAAACGCTGAACAGCAAGTTGTACAACATGACGGACATGATCTACAGGAGAGCGGCCCGGGTCAGGGCCGCCTTCCTTCTTCTAGTACCGCCACTCGGGTCTCTCGGGGCAGAAGCAGTGAAGAGGTTGTTGAGATGTCGGAAGATGGCTCTCCCTCTGGAGTTCCGATTGGTAATCGTGAACAAACCCCAGACCCGCATGGACGGAATGGCACAACAGCGAGATCTAGACGAGGAGCATTTTCGTCTCTGATCGCCGAATCGTCGGAGTCGATCAGTCCTATTCCGATTGCTGCACATGCATTCGTGCCGGCCGCTGGTGAAGCCAGTGGATCGGGGGATGCTCACAAGTCCACAGGCGCATACCCTAACGTCCCAGGCGGATGGGGAGGCACGAGTGGAAATGTTCCCATCCCAATAGCACTGAACGGACAATTTGGCCAGGATAGTGATGAGCCAATCGATAGAGAGCATGAAATAAACTCCATGGGGGAAGATTTCGATTATGCCAACAAAGGAGTTTCCTTGAGCCGAGAACTGTCCTCGTTAATGGATGCAGACCACCCCGCCCAAGGCGAGAGGTGGTCCCCAGACGGTTCAGATGAAGATACCAGTGACCTGACGCCTCAGGCGGACAAGGCTGAGATCGACTACCAATCTCAGGCGAAGCACGATAGAGAGTCTACAGGACGGACTCCTGCACCTCAACTCAATAAGCAGAGGAACGAGGATTACGATTTAAACGACTCACCGTTTAAAGAAGGTTTCTATCGTCCCGCCGTCGCCTCAGGCGATTGGCAACCCTCGGTACCGGCTGTGGTTGAGGATGAAGAAATGGTTGAACAACCAGCTTCGTACACTGAGCTTATAAGACAGGATGAAAGGGATGAGGAGCTTCGAGAGGTGCCTAAACCCCCAGAAGGTACGTTTGTGCGTCCTCGATCGAACGCTTCTAGCAGGGGAAGTCCCAAAATACCGAGATCAGGAGCGCGATCTATTTCAAGGAGCAACAGCAATATCTCCATGATTGATACATGCTGGAACTGGAAATCTGACTGCGCGCCTTAGGCGGAGAGCAGATGCCCGGGGAAAGCCCACAAGCCAGAAGGTGCATGCAGGCGTCCAGTATGTAAGAGTTGCTCGGATGTATGCCCTAAATGTAGCAACCAATGGCTGAGTGTAGATTGCTTCTCAATGAACGAGCATAACTGCACATATCTTCTTATACAAGCTATTCAGGATCAGGCTAGACTTGTTGAAGCTAAGACCCAGCAGGAGTTCCTGGCAAGCGAAGCGCAGCTGGCCGAAAGGGCCCGACTGGATCGAGAGGAGATGACTGCAACCATTGAAAATGTTCGGAAGACGTTCGAGGCTGAAAGGCTCGCTCTAGCCAAGGCTGCCAGAGAGCGGGAACGAGAGTTGGTGGAACAAGTGTACCATCAGACCGTGGCCGCTAAGCGGCAGGCGGAGAGAGAAGCCGAGAAACGATATGTCGAGGTGCTGGCTTCCGAACGACAGGCCGTTGTGGCGGCGACTAACCAGTCTGTTGATGCCGAAACCGTCACCGCTGCTGTTGCGGTGGCTAGAGTAGAAGGAGAGAAAATCGCTACAGCCAGGGCAGAACGAGAAAAACAGGAGCTTCAAGAAAAGCTTAACAACGCCAGGCTGGAAGTGGTTAACACCCGAGTTGTAGCTGCGAAGATAGCTGACCAGAACAATCAATATCGAGAAGAACATGAAAATTCTAGAGCATCCCTCCAGCGCATGCAAGTCAGCAAAGACAAATGCCCGCCGGCCAAGCGATCGGTACTTAGCCCGGGAAAATCTGACATTCCCAAGGGAAAACGGATATTCCCCGGTAGCACCGGGGCGTGTACGATTCCTGCGGCGCTTCTTTTGCGAATGCTTCGAGCGGGGTCGGGCTGCAGAGTCTTCGAAAGCCAACTGGTTGGCTTACGTGTGACCATTCGGTTTCCGAAAAAACATACCGGGGAATGTCTGATCTCGGTGTGTTCGCGCGTTGTAGTACTGGTATTGGTAACGGTGGTGGAAATGATAATGGTATTGGTTGTAGTAGTGGACGTGGTAGTGGTAGTGGTAGTGGAAGTGGTAGTAGTAGTAGTAGTAGTAGTAGTAGTAGTAGTAGTAGTAGTAGTAGTAGTAGTAGTAGTAGTAGTAGTAGTGGTAGTAGTACTGGTAGTAGTGGTAGTAGTGGTAGTAGTAGTAGTAGTAGTAGTAGTAGTAGTAGTAGCAGTAGTAGTAGTAGTAGTAGTAGTAATAGTAGTAGTAGTAGTAGTAGTAGTAGTAGTAGTAGTAGTAGTCGTCGTAGTAATAGTAGTAGTTGTAGTAGTAGTAGTAGTAGTAGTAGTAGTAGTAGTAGTAGTAGTAGTAGTAGTAGGTAGTGGTAGTAGTAGTAGTAGTAGTAGTAGTAGTAGTAGTAGTAGTAGTAGTAGTAGTAGTAGTAGCAACAGTAGTAGTAGTAGCAGTAGTAGTAGTAGTCAGTATAGGTAGAGAGAAGGGAACGGAGAGCCCCCCTACCGGGAAATCGATTTCGGTATCGTGTTCGTGCGTGCCGTGCGGGCGAAGCGAAGCTGCGTGGGCGGGCGAGAGAAAGTCTCCTGTGGCTGAGGCGCGGCCGGACCAAATGTTTCCCTTCCGGGCGGCCGGGGGCCCGCGGTGTCCCGCCGGTGTCCCGCTGGTGTCCCGTGTGGCTGAGACGCGGCCGGACCAAATGACTCCCTTCCGGGCGGCTGGGGGCCCGCGGTGTCCCGCCGGTGTCCCGTCGGTGTCCCGTCGGTGTCCCGATGATGATGATGTTGATGATGATGATGGTGATGATGATGTTGTTGTGCTATTTTGATGATCGATTGTGGATTCGATAGTGAGGTCGAATGTGAGATCGATAGTGATATCGATAGGAATATCGATTGTGAGATCGAACGTGAGACCGAATGTCAGATCGATTGTGAGATCCACTGTGAGATCGATAGTGATATCGATAGTGGTATCGGTAGTGAGAGATCGATTGTGAGACCGAAATGGGAGATCGATTGTGCGATCGATTGTGATACCGACAGTGAGATCGTGAGACCGAATGTGAGACCGATTGTGGGATATTGTGAGATCGATTGTGATATCGATAGCCAGATCGATTGTGAGATCGATCGATTGAGATCGATAATGAGATCGGTAATGAGTTTGATTGTGAGATCGATGGTGCGACCGAATGTCAGATCGATTGTGAGATCGGTTGTGATATCGATAGTGAGTTCGATAGTGATACCGAATGTGAGATCGATAGTGAGGTCGAAAGTGAGTTCGATCGTGAGATCGATAGTCAGACTGAATCCGAGATCGATTGTGAGATCCATTCTGATATCGATAGTGAGATCGATCGTGAGACCGAATGAGAGATCCATAGTGAGATCGATAGTGAGTTTGATAGTGAAAACGAACGTCAGATCGAATGTGATATCGGCTGTGAGCTCGATTGTGATTTCGACAGGGAGATCGATAACGAGACCGAATGTGAGATCGATTGTGAGATCGATAGTCAGATCGATTGTGAGATCGATCGATTGAAATCGATTGTGAGATCTTAGTGAGTTCGATAGTGAGATCGATCGATTGCGACGTCGGCCCCTCTCCCCCCCCCCTTGCCTCCTTATCACCCGAAGGGTGGTCGTATAGTAGGTAGTAGTAGTAGTAGTAGTAGTAGTAGTAGTAACAATAGTAGTAGTACTAGGAGGACGAGTAGTAGTAGTAGCAGGGGTAGCAGTAGTAGTAGTAGTAGTAGAAGAAGAAGTAGTAGTAGTAGTAGTAGTAGTGGTAGTAGCCATAGCAGTAGTACCAACAGTAGTAGTAGTAGTAGTAGTAGTAGTAGTAGTAGTAGTAGTAGTAGTAAGTGTAGTAGCAGTAGTGGTGGTAGTAGTAGTAGTAGTAGTAGTAGTAGCAGTAGTGGTAGTGGTGGTAGTAGTAGTAGTAGTAGTAATAGTAGTAGTAGTAGCAGTATTAGTAGTAGTACTCGTCGTAGTAATAATAGTAGTAGTAGTAGCAGTAGTAGTAGTAGTAATAGTAGTAGTAGTAGTTGTAGTCGTAGTAGTAGTAGTAGTAGTAGTAGTAGTACTAGTAGTAGTAGTAGTAGTAGTAGTCGTCGTGGAAGTAGTAGTAGTAGCAGTAGTAGTAGCAGCAGCAGTAGTAGTAGTAGTAGTAGTAGTAGTAGTAGTAATAGTAGTCTTTCAGAAGCCTCTCAGAAGCCTCTCAGAAGCCCCTCGTAAGCCTCTCAGAAGCCTCTCAGACGCCTCTCACAGATTCCACCGGGGAATCAAGCAGGGGAAGGGCTGCATCGGGGAATGTTCGATTTCCCCGGGGGAAGTCTGATTTTACCGGGGAAAGTATTTTTGTCCGCCGGCCAAGCCGGCTGGGGCGGACAGACGACCATTGCCGACGGCTCAGCCGTCTGGCACAGCGTCTGTTCCGCCTCAGCCTGACTTGATGACCGTAACGAATGCGGGATCGTCGACGTTGCAGGTGGGAGCTGCACCGCAGCCACAGCCTGCGAAATGGGAAGAGACTGGCGCAGCGAGTTTCACAATTTCTCAGTTTTGCTCAGTTTGCTTCAACCCGAAGACGGATGATTGCGCTGGTTGTGGATTGCCAGCTTGCAACAATCACTTTGATGCGAACACTAATAGATGTTCTACATGCACTCTGAGGAAGAGCGAAAGGTCAGCTGCCAATATCCGAGAAGGTGAGGCCATAACAAATGCAGCCGAGTCAGAGAAAATAATGTTGAATATGAAAGCTATCATAACAAATCTATTTCCGTACACTGAAAGTGGACAAGAAAAATTGCCCACCTTAACTTCGTTCGATTTGCCATTACTTTCACAAGAAACTCCCGTGAGGTCTTTGATGCGACCCAACTTTACCGTTCCTGGTCCTGCTCTCGAAGTTCCGGCTAAGCCGAGTACCCCTGCGAATGGTTTACCAATCAACATGAAATTGACAGGATCCAACGACGATGGCCGTTTTGTCAATTATTATCCATTTTCCAGGGATGGACCTGCGAGGCCGCCAGCGGCTAAGCCACCTGGCGGGGCAGGACAGGACAAAGGTGGGGATGACAAGAGTGACGCGCCGAGCACTGAGATCACGTCGACGCGCGAAGAAGATAACGCTAAACGACCAGATAAACCGCCTCCAGGGAGTCCGGGGGGATCGGGACCCTCAGATGGTGGAGGTGGCCGTGGTGGACCTCAGGGCCCCGGCGGGCCACATGACTCAGGAGGTATTGATGAAAGTACACCGCTGGACCAGTGGAGACAGGTTGGAAACAATCAGAAAGTTGACTTGTTGGATATTCCCGATGTGACAAACATGCGGGAGAGGCAAATGCATTCAATCCGCGCGATCGCCGGGTCGTCGCCTGAGATCCAAGCAGCACAGAGCCGGATTACGGAAACTATGAACCCTGCTGTGGATGATGAACAACTCAAAGAAGCAGGTCGCTTCCAGCGTCTTGACCTCATGGTCGCTACAAATCTGATTGGGAAATTCAACAAAATGCGCCGGAATCGTAACCTGCCATGCCAAGTCATCACTTACACTTCTTCAGCAGATCACTCGCATGGAGTACAGCGCCCAGAATGAGGGAAGACTCTTGACGGGACGTGAGATGGTACGAGCCATTTGTCATTGGTGTTCTGTTAGGTCGGAGTTAGGCCAGCATCGCATGTCGCGTGATATATTCAAGGTTGTTATTGACCCCAACAAGCCAGACGCTGACCTGTATCATGTCTATAATGAGTGGACAGATGTATACCAACAGCTCTATGGCGCCCGACCTCCGTCTGATGAAATGAGAGCTTCGATACATGCACACTTTATCGAGCAAAGCAGAACGCCCAACAAATTGAATTTCGTTTGTCAACTCTATGATCTGTCCAAGGATAGAATGGGACAGGGCGTGAAGACTTACGAATGGCTGATGGAGCAGATCGAAGGAATGATGTTGCGTGATGCAGAAGAGTGGAACATCAGTGTGCATGAGAGTACCTTGAATCAACGTGCTCGGCAGGCCAGGTTGGGCGGAGGTGGGGGCAATGGCAATCGAAGAAATGCCGGCGGCAAAGCCGCCCCGGCAGAAGTAGCAGCTAAACTGAGGAAACCCACCGATGTAATGAAGAGAGGATTGACTAAGGGCGAGACGACGTGTAAGTACGTGCGAAAGGGCGAAACCTGCCCGTATGCCGGAAAAGGTTGTCCTCTCAATCATAAGAAGCCCAAGACTGCCGCGCAGGCTCAGCTGGCTGCGGGAAATAAGTCTAATGCCGCTCCTGCCCAGGACAAGAACCCCAGAGGGAGATCCAAGGACCGAGGCCGAAAAAGGCAGAGTCGATCGCAGACCCCAACGGGTGGACGTGGAAAGGGGGCGCAACAGAGAAACAGGAGTCAATCCAATCGATCGCGTGGGAAAAAGAGCACGATGCCATGCTACGCGCGGTCGCGAGACCCCAAGAATTGTCGCGGAGCAGCAGACGGTTGCAATAAAATCCACAGAGGGTTGACCGATGCTGAGAAGCTTAAACGCGACAAATGGGAACAAGCGAAGCTTGACGCGGGACAGTCTTTGGGGTATGAGCGCACAGCTAAACAAGCCAATGCCGCCGCTGCCAATGTCTCATCGTCTGGAGGTGATGGCGGCTCGAAAGCCTCCAGTAATAACTCTGACAAACGCAAATGGGAAGGAGACAAAAACAAAGGCAATGGCAAAGGCAAAGACATGATCTGTCGCTCCTTCAAGGAAACAGGTAAATGCTCGCGTGGCAAGGAGTGTTGGTTTGCCCAGAGCACGACTGGTCATCCGTGACATTGGCTCCGCACTGGCGGCTCAGCCGTCAGTGCAGGAAGAATGATTGACATAATTTTGTTAAGGGTACTTTTTATTGTCTTCCTCGTTCGACGGATGTGGCGAAGTCCGCGTCGGTCAAACCGAATGCGGGGGGTCGGAAGATACCCACTGACCAAGTCAGCTTGGGTGCCATTGCGTGCCCCGCTCCGTTGCATCGGCGCCTCCCAGGGCAGAAACAGACCAGCCCTAAATTTTTGAAGGTCTTTAGTGATGCCGGCGGAGGAGACTGCGGGAACCTCTCCGGCGGTGAGTTTCACCGCGAAGGCACGGAACAGGTCGAGAGTCTCCTCGATGTCCTTGCGAATTTCCTGCATCCTCTTTCTCGGGGCGCTATCAAGAAGTACTGGAGCGTCCCCCCTAGTAAGAGTTGCATCCGATATCGAAAGAACGATAGGTGCAATCTCCGTGCCCGATTTCACCCCTCTACTGAGGAGCCCACCATCACTTGGAGGAAGGCGCGTCGCCACGACTTGAAACAGTTGCCTTCAAGCGGCAAAGATGGGTGGAACTTCCCAAGAGAAATACGCAGACAGATGTCTATTCAGTCGATGGGCGTCTGCTGCGGAGGCCCCGATCAGAGCGGCAGACCTGCAAGATGCAGTCTGGCATCTCTGGCTGAGAACCGAGGAGGGGGAACAGGGCCCGCACGGCACAGCCGCTGCTGGATGCACAGACAAAGACGCTGCGTATCTCGGCGCGCTGAGCTTTATAATAGATACTGGGTGTGGGTACAACCTCATAGCGGAGAGATATATTAGAAGTGCAGGCGCAATGAGATTGATTCGAAAGCTTCCGCAATCGATCACTCTGAATACTGCTGGGGGAGAGTCGAAGGCCCTCGGTTCAGTTCGCATCGCATGCCCCAAATTTAAGGGAGGTAGTTTTAATGCTCTAGTCATGCCGGAAACTCCGTGCGTGATTTCGGTAGGAGAGCGGTGCATGGATCGCGGCTTTAGCTTCTTCTGGCCAGCAGGCCGAAAACCCTACCTTTTGTTGCCCAACGGTCAAAGAGTGGACCTGGCCGTTGAAGGCAAGATACCATACTTGACCCTATCAGGCAAAGAGGCGCTGGGTCAGTGGATGTGCGCGGTTGCCGCCGGAGGGGGTGACCCTCCCGAGCGGTGGTGTTGCGTGACGCCAGGCGCCAAGGCATTCCTGGACAATGTGGAATCGGCGGGAGGCCCTCCGCCCCGCGCTGTCCAGACTCGCGTGACCATAGACTTGCATACACAAGCGTTGATTGGTGCCCACAGCTACGCTGATGGACGGCCGACTGAGATCGCGCCTGATTTTCCGTCCTCGATAGACTCTGCGGATGCCATCACCTACTTCTACGATTCGCCTCAAAAGGCTAGCGAAAGCGGTTGGATTCGGACGCCGACTGGCATTGCTGCCTTCAAAAGTCTCTCAACTCTGCCCTGTCGCGGTCAAGCCGTCGGACAGTGCGACGAGCAGCTCGGCAAAGCCGAGGCCTGCGCAGCCGCATACAGAAGCCCTCACGGGCACGGGGTCTCAGGATATCTCCCCTATGAAATGAATCGAGGACTGGACACCAGTGCATGCGACGCGGCCACGGGACCCGAGGAGGGTGAAGTTGGAGACGCTGACGGTGTCGACTTAGTCGACGTCGACGCACCCCCAGAATTAGACCCAGATGATGCGGAGGTTGAGGCGTCGGAGACCCTTGCCGAGCGGCTCAAAAAGGCCGCAGCCTCCCTGCAGCACCTTCTAACTCATACTCCCAAGAACCCATATTGTCCAGTATGCAATTGGGCCAAAGCTACCAGAAAGCAACAGCGCAAGGCGCAAAACAAAGGGCTGAAGGTTCCCCGCCCATACGCTAACCCCACTTCGTTTGGACACCTGACGACGATGGATCTTTGGTTTACGATGGATGAACTCTCGCGGGGACTCCACGATGAGACCGCGTGCGTGACTTTTCGCGACCGAGCTACGGATTTCCTTGCCGCTCAGGATGTACACGACAAGTCTGCGGTTCACGTTTGCAACTTTTTGGTAAGCCTAAAAGCCCCGGAGGAGAAGTTAGAATATTGTTCTACAGATGGTGCACGAGAGCTTGCGAGGGCATGTTACGAGCCCCAGATTGCCCATGATCCTACCATCCCAGGAAATAAGAAACAAAACGCCCTTGCTGAGCGTGCAAATGGTGTGGTACAGATGGGGGCTAGAGCCTTGCTCATGCAGGCCGGTCTTCCACCGCCATTTTTGGACCTACGCAGTCCGATACTTATGTCTTTGCTATAATACCAGGACCCCGGCGGAGGGACAGTCAAGTTGGGGGCGACGCTTTGGGTGTAGATTTCATGCTCCGCTCCTCCCCTTTGGGTCTCTTGTGCGCTATGTGCCTCCACCTGAGTCCAGATTTCGGACCGCCAAGACTGGCGCAACGCTGATTCCGGGGATATACTTGGGGTATGTGCACAAAGCGGGGGGGGTGGTTGGACCAGACACTTATGTTGTGCCGTTGAGACAACTGGACGGTCTGAACATGGAGTCAGGGCATACCCCAGAGGGTAAACGACCCACTATTGAGAAGTCCGACCAGGTGTACAGCAACATCTTAGATGGCACTGCTGATGACCAATCTCTCCAGTTTCCTCTGAGAAAAGCGTACGACAAGGCAGTGACCGAAGTACGTTCCGTTACGATCCCTCCAGCAGGAGAAGCTGCGGCCGTCCCAGACGGACCTCAACCAGCGACAGGGATACGACCGGACAACTTGTTTGGTGCCGATGATCCTGCTGTTGTCATGCCACCGCCCTCCCAAGGAGGCGAGGACGCTCCACACTTCGACTCAGAGGCCGAATTAAAAGATGAAGGCCCTGGTGGATTGTGTGTGGATGACGAGCCTATGGTCGTTGACGGCAGAGATCCACAGCGCGATTCCCACCCAGCAGATAAGGACCAAAATTTGGGACTCGCACAACTGGAGTACTGTTTGGAAAGACAATCTAATTTCTCAGCGGCTAAGCCGCGCGAGAAGGTTCCCGGGAAAGGACAACTTCTTGCTGGAACGACTCCAAGCCTGGACACAATGGAACACTTCGAAGACAGACGAATTCTTGCTGGACTGCCAAAAGAAGAGTTGAAGCAGAAGCTCCCATTGACAGGTCGACGAAAGACATGTAGCATTCGAGTTGTTCTCGATTATGATCCCGATTACGTGCCTATAACTCGTGAGTGGGTCACTGACCCAGACCCGAAATACAGTGCCGAGTGGCTGAAAAAGCTGCCTGGATCCACCAATCCTGGCATCCACCCTGGACGATGGTTCAACATGAATCAAGCCCAACGCCGACAGGCTGTGGAGCAATACAAGGCAGAAAAGACAAGATTTTTCGGTGTAGAAGATCCGGGTCCATGTCTTGGCCTTCTGCGTGATATTGGCATGGATGTGGGTGATCCACCGACTCCGCCCAGACCCGCAGTGGCTCGGCCACTTGTGGCGTATCCCGAAGCCAGGCTAGCAGCGCCGCAGGTGGCTGAGCGGCTTCGCCGTTTGAAGGCGGTCAGCCTGTGCTACACCCCCGGCAGCGGACGTGGATCGGCATCGCGGCCTGCACAGGGCGGCCAAGCCGCAGCTGTGGCCACTGAGTCCTCTGAGGAAGGTGGCTCCGACGAACATCTTTCGGATGACGAGGACGTTTTGTGGAAACGGACATGGTACGGAGGCACAATCGCACGTGATGGGGTTCCCTCCGGCTCAGCCGGTAGGGGCCCGCTGTCCGATGATGAGTCTGAGGACATTCAAGAGGCAAGCCTGACCTTGAGTCCGGCGGCCGCCGCGTCGCGGCGAAGCGCGCCTCGAATGCCGTTGCAGAATGGCTCGGCTTCAGTTCTCAGTCATCGTGAAAAAGAGATATTTGATTTGCAATATTTTTACAACCCTTTCACTGATCTTGACTCAGTTATCGACGAACCCTTCCCACTTCCCAGCGACTGGCAACATGCCAACATTGATGCCGCCGTCGCTAGATCCGTCTCAAAGGACGAGGCCAGAGCGAACAAAGACGGCCAAGCTGCCTTGATAAAAGAATGGGATAGACTGCGTGACATTGGCACATAGAAAGAGGATGGCGTCAGGGAATACTCTGACGTTGTCGCCGAACTCAAAGGACAGACGGCGCACTTTGGCAGGCTGTTTGCGATCCTTGTTGAAAAGAACTCAGAGTTACCGTTAGGACACAAAGATCGCAAGTACAAAGGTCGAGTAGTTTCTGATGGATCGAGTGTGAGAGATCAGAATAAGGATGTCGCGTTGTTTCAAGAACTTTCCAGCAGGCGATTCGAAGGCCATAGCATCGAGCAAGCTGACGCCCGCCAAGCCTACGCTCAATCGAAGCTAGGCGGCACCCCGACTTGGGCATTCCTACCCCGCGATGAATGGCACCCTGTTTCAGGAGGACATTGGGGACAGCATTGCGAGGGCATGTTACAGCAAAACGCTTTGTGAAGTGCAATCCGTGGCGCAGCTGTTATTTCCACAAAGAACTGCATATTTTCCTTATTATCTATGTTGATGATTTCAAGCTGTCGGGCCCTGCCGACAAGCTTGCAGAGGGCTGGGAACTACTACAAGAACCCTCTGAACAGTGTCCCAAGGGAATAGAAATATACCCTCCAACGACTGTTGGAAGATATTTGGGAGGTGAACATAAACTTTCCACACAGTGGGTTGACTGGCAAGGTGAGTTACCTGCAATCGTAGACCCGCCTCCTCCTAAGGTTAAGAAAAACGCCTCCGTCACAGACGAGAGTAGCGAGGAGGAAACGGGGGGTGGCTCGGCGGCTCAGCCGTCCGAGCCATGCCAACCGAGAGAGCCGAAACTAGCCAAAGTCATAGAACATGACATGACAGAATTCTTCGAATCCTGCGTTACATTACATGCTCAACTGACAGACGCTGATCCAGCGACTTACCCAGCTGCTGGAACACCCTTTGGCCCTGAACTAACTGATCTCGAGGATGGCCAAGGAGGCCCCAGAGGCGAGGTTTACTCCCCGGCAGAGGAGGCCATAGCATCAGTATTACACATTAACGTTGACTCAGGCCCTCCTGATCAGAAAGTAGAAGTTCTTGGCCTTGACGCCGCAGCGGCGAGCCCCAACGACCCAGAGCCACCGACGCAGTCGGGAGTGCTTCAACCCACTGCGGCACAAGTTTTGATGAAAATACTACGGTGCGAGAATGGCCAGATGCGACTTGCTCCGCGCTGCATGCCAAACTGCCAGCTGCGCTACCAAGTGGACAGAGCAACAAGACATGGATATGTTCCGCCTCATCTGTTACATAGAATGTACCTCTCTCACTACCGTATGACTTCGCGGGTTGGTGGCAAAATGGAGGATGTCTTGTTGAAGCAATACTCCGACGCAGATCTCGCAAGTGACATTCGAACGCATCGTAGCACGAGTGCCAGCTTTCAAGCCATTTGGGGCACATGCACTAGAGCTGGACAGTCTATGGGATCGCAGCGACAGACCTGCGTTTCCCACAGTGCACTTGAGGCAGAGATTGTCGCTGCTGACCTGGCTTTGCGCAAAGAGCTGCTTGCAGCACTACCGCTCTGGGAAATACTGCTCGGCAGCCAGGTGCGATGTTTGTTTTTGGAAGATAGCCAAGCAGTTTGTAGTCAGCAAAGCGGGTGGGTCAATGAAGCTCATGCACCTACTGAGAGCGCATCGGATTGATGCAGCAGCTGTGTCCGAGCAGTTGTCTCGTGGTCTCGTGGGGCTCCAATACGAAAGAACTCAAAATGAGGCTGCAGACGTTGGAACCAAGAGGTTCACTGACCCTTTGGCTTGGGTTGAAGTTTTATACCCTGTCAACATTGCAGCGCCCAAATTCTGGGCCGCTAAGCGGTGCCAGGACTATCTAGATTCGACGTTTTCAGACGGACTTCCCCTGAAACCCGGGGGGATTTTGAAGCCCCGCTCAGGTCCTAGTTCGGCCTTGCGGGGGGGAGCCATTGCACCTAGTAAAAAAATGAACAAAAAGAAGAAGCGCCCCAATAAGGGTAAACCCGTTGTGGCCGCCCCCGGCAAAGCCGCGGTGGCATGCGCTCCCAGCATAGCTGCGGTTGCGCACGCGCCCGGCCAAGCCGCGGAAGCAGGTGCCAATGCTCCTATAATGACCGAAGAAGGTCACAGCAGAAGCTCCGAGAAAACCAAAACGATAGAGGACATAACTACGAAAAGCTCCAATCGTGAAACGAAAGCAATGTTCGACATGACGGACAGCGGAACTGAGTCAGATACATCGATATTGCCGAAGGATACGGAACATATACCTGGTCATAACCTTATCCTTCCTCATTCTCCACCTGCGGCTGCCGCCAGTTTTCCGGGCAAAGAGGATACATGGACACAACAAGGACAGAGTTTGAAACGATGGCATTTCGTTCCGAGACTTGTTACGTTTATGCCAGTAATCGGTGATTGCCCCATCGACCCCGAAAAGTTAGATGATAGGCGTCGTAGTTATGCCGTTAATACCCAACAAGGATTGACGGTTGACCGTATTGATAAATGGCGCGACGAAGATAGTAAATATCATCACCCGTTTGAACATAACTCGAATGGCGATTCCAGCGACGGTGACTATTGCCCAAGTAGATGGACCGGATCTACAGAGTTCTGGATCCGAGAAGACTGCGCCCCGGCCACTCAGTGGACCGGGGAAAGACTCCTGTGAGAATATGGTTGTTGCCCTCAGGGCAGGATAGGAAACCCAAAGAATTTTGTTGACAACTCGTGCAAGGTGATTCGATACACTGAGACGGAAGATATGAGGACGGATGAAGGACTTAGGTTAGCGTTGAAAGGTTCAAAGGAAAACACATTACGTTGTGGGGTTCTATGCCTTGCACGGGAGGTTCCCCTGGCAACATGTGAACGAAACACATTATTTTCGTGCCGGAAATCATAGAGCGATGCGTAGGCCTCGTGGTATTAGGACAGACTTCAGATATCTGTTTTGGAATTTCCGTGAGGTTGCCCGCGCTGCGCACAAAGCGGGGGGCGTTGTTTGCATTGAGTGGCCTACCCAATGCAACTATTTTAGGGATCCTCAGGTAAAAGACCTCATGAGAGAGTTAGAGTTTGTCAAGACGGCATTGCATGGATGTGCGCATCGGATTAAAGGATCGCAAGGGTAATTTCATGAAGGAGCCCTGGACGATAGCTTCTACCTCCTCTGACGTTGCGGAGGGACTTGAGCGCAAATGTGACGGCACTCACGAGCATGTTGAAGCTAGAGGACGCGCGTGCAAGAGTGCAGAAGATTACACGGATGCTTTTGCCAGACAGGTCCACTTTGTCATTGCTCGATCTGCAGAGAGATTTTTGTCGTCTCGTCGTCGTCCTCTCCTTTCCTCTGATCACGTTTGTGTCGCTGCCGTTTCGTCTCTAGAGCTTGCGCGGGCTGCCCCGCGGCCGGCCCCCCTTCGGATCGCGCGGTCGCCTTGCGGTGACTACGCGAGCCTAGCCTGCCGCGGCCCCCGCGCGCCCGAGAGAGCATCGACCAAACCCATGTGTCGACCGTTGGGGGACCCAGCGGTTAAACCGTCGGGGGAGGACGTTGTTTCGACCTGCTCAAATGATATCATAGACGAACTCATTCCCGACTCGCTTGAGTCGGAAAATCCAAGGATTGAGCCCAAAGAGAATGCTCATCCCGACACAAGTCGAAGGGCTACCCCACCGGCTCAACCGAGTGAGGAAGCTTGCCCACCGGCTCAGCCGGATGGGAATGAGGCTAGAGACTCTAGCCCAAACGACGTCGTGATTGATGAAGACATCGAAATGAAAGCTGGCGTTGAGATTCGCGGAGAAGAAACAGTTGCCCACAAAAGGGCAGCAGAAACAGCTTGCCAAGACAGTCAGCCCGCCAAGAAAGCGGCCACCTCCGGTCCAGGGTACATAAACTCCCGAAAAGAGAGACCAATTTTCCGCTGCTTTCCCGACAAAAAGAAAAAGAGAGAGAGAGAGAGAGAGAGAGAGAGAATGGTCTAGATTGGTGCCCACCGGGACCGTCAAGTTTGCACCCAAGAAAGGGTGGAGTTGGCGCTGCACGATGCGGAGGCATGACATAATGTATATGCGGAGCGACAAAGTCGCGACCGCGCTGAAGGCTGACCTGGGTGCAACATCACAGACGATCTTCCAACGTCTGTACTCCCAGGTTTCGCAGGATCCGTGGACAATACACTGGGCAATTTTCGAACGAAAGGCCACATGCCGTTTCGATTGTGTTCCCCCTGATCTGGACCAAAATCCCCGTCGGTACATTCTTTCAGACGCACCCTGGCGAAAAGACGAGGTTGGTCAGTAAGTTGCATGCGAACCCGCCAGGGGATCGTCGCGCAGTTCGAACGCTCGAGAAAGGAGAGGTCATTGGTCCCACCGTCGGCCCGGCTGTGCGGTGTGAGACTATCTATGGAGACTTCGCGAGCGCACCAGTGATAGACCACTGGACAGAAGGATCCCCCGAGGTGCGGGTGAACATCTGGGGCCCTTCTCCCCGAAAGCCCCCCCGTAGCGCAGCCACCAGGGACGGTTGGGGAACAATGTTTGCCCTTCCTGTGGTCAAAGGCTTGTATCACACGCCAGTGCATGTTGTCGAGGAGGCTCTTACTGCCACTGCAAAAACAATCTATTTTGAAACCTCCCCTCAACAGGCGATACTCAAGCAGCGCCCATGGAAGAGGCCGCAAGACACGGATGCATGGTTTGCCAAGGACGGCCTCGATCCCGAGGCCGAGGAGCAGTCGCCACCGAAGAGGCCGCGGACGACAGAGGAGGCACCGAACGACTCAGTCGCTTCGGCTAGCCATCAGGTAGCCTCAGTCGTCACTCAGCCCTCTTTGGGCAGCCCTGGAGTCGGACAGCAGGCAGCCGGCGGATCATCCGCCGACCCAGCCTCAGGTCCGGCTGACCCTCCCGGCGCAGCCGGCGGGGGAACAGGTGGCGGCTCACCCCCCGGCCCAGCTGGCGGCGGTGGAGCTCCGCCTGGATCAGGTGGACCTTCTTCGGGAAACGGTCCACCCACTCATCCCTCCTCAGGAGGTGGTGGAGGGGATGGGCCGCCCGAATCGGGCCCAACCGCGACCGAAGCTGAGCCGGATGACCCGCCCTACATTGGGCGAGGTCCCTGGAACGTCCTTGACTATTTTCGGACGCAGGGAGATTTTGCGATTAATCCCAGGGCCCCCACAAATGACTGGCAGGAGAAGGTGAATGAGATCCTTGACCTTTATATTGGGATCACAGACCCGCTGATGATGACCTGGGCAGTCAAACTGACATTTATTCAGAAGTGTCAGGCCATCTCGCAAATCGCCAGAGTCAACGGACACTCGTGGATTCCATTCATAAGAGAGGACCTCGCGGCCATTTCGGACACAAGGGAAGTCCTTACTGATTTATTTCGTCCACAGTGCTTGATAAATAGCGGGTCGCATACTTATTGGTCTTACTCTGTTCATATTGTTTCAGACTCCACAATTGTGTACAAGGATGGACCCGGGAAGGCTAAGCCTAGCCTGCTCCCTGATTACAACCTGCGAGAAACCGTGTTCGGAAGCTCGCAGAACGCCATGAGCGGAGCCCTGGCCTCGGCCATTCGGGAGGCCTCTTCAAACTTTCAGCGGGAAAAACATGTGCACTTTAAAAAAGTGATCCACACTCCGATACGCTTCACCTTTTGGAACTTCAATGACATTGTTGATAACGCCTGCGAAGTGATCGGAGTTGGCACTGGGCCAAAACGACAGGAGAACCCACTCGCTTTCGCAGGAAGCCTTAGGATAACGGTAGAGGATGCGGTTAAGCTGGCGGAAGACGCGATGGGCCGTGCTTCCGAAGGGGCGATTGAGATTATGTAAATTGGTGGGGACCACAAGTTCTGGCAAGCAGATGGAGGTGGTGTAAACCCGATGTGGGACGATGTTGCCACCCTTGTTCGGGCCAAAATGAACCGCCGGATCGGACACTACAAAGCCGTAGGACTGATTCCTAGGATAATGATCCTCGACGGAGTGAGTCTTTATCGACAGCTTCGGCATCGCTCAGGAGACGTCTTTCACTTTACTTCGGACCACCAGGACTACAAAATGAACAATGGTGGGCAAATAGTGAGTGCGAATGCTGGCCAATTGTGTGCAGAATACTTGACCAAAACTGCCAAGCTGGCCGTGATATTATTCTGTCAACCCTCCGGCGGCTCAGCCGTACGGAGCGGCCACATAACATGCGCGACAAGAGCTGATGGGTATGCCCAGCAAGACGCGGCCGTTAATGAGCTGGTCATGTACTGGCAGAACTGGGCCCCGTCAGCGGGCAACATGCCCACGTCAATGCTCAATGCTAGCCCATTCAAAACAGTTTTGAGCAACGATGATTTTCCAGCCATCTTAAATGGATCTGGAGGTGGCGCAATACACTCCTATCACTCAGCGGCTTTGGTTAACTTTCTTAAGCAGGGAATGGCGTATGAGGGTTTTTTTTCCCTGGAAAGATGATAATCACTTCTTGCCGCGCGGGGAAATTTTCTGTCCAGGAATGCCGCCGAAGGGGGAAAGCCAACGATCGGAGGAAGAAGGCGTGCAAAATGATGAGCCTATGCGCACGGCGCTGAACGAGCTGCAAAAGGCAGCGCCAGCCATGGCACCGAGCGGCTTAGCCGTTTCGGTGAGTGGGTCGGCCTCGGGCGACAGAGCCATCCCTGTTCACCTCGCGCCACCCATCGGCGCAGCCGCTTCCAGCGGAGCCGCTGCGCCCGGCGGCTCAGCCGTCTCGGGCACTGATTCTAGCGCGCGGACGGCTCAGTCGCCCCGCAGTCCTCCTTTGGCGCCGCCTACGGACATTCAAATAGTTGAAACGCCCGGAGAAGCAGCAGAGAAATACTTTCGCGGTAAATGCCCCGAGGGAAATGCAACCAAACTCAGCGGCAGTCACAAATGCCCAAAACGGCCGAAAGAAGGTAGCCCTGGAGAAGAGGAGCCTTATTGGCCCTATCGTTTGTCGTATCAGCAGACGAAGAGGGTGCCCTATAAAAGTGCGACAGGGACTGAAATCGTTCATCCTGATTTTCTTCGTCCATTTACGGTCGCTGGCGGCAACCCCCGCCGAGGCATGACGCCTGGGAACGCTTGCCCAGGCGAGGGGGGCCGCGCTGCAGAGGCTGCACAAGGGATGAACCCGTCTCGGAGCCAACAACAAAAGATGGTTCAGAAAACCGCGCAAGGGGAAGCGTGGTTAGCTTGTCAGTTGCTGCAGAAGTCAACGAGAACCCCACCTCTGGAACCAAACTATATGGTTCCGAATTGGGCACGTTTCTTCAGGGTCAAAGCCGACCGGTCAAGAGCAGACCCAGCAGCCAGTTGCTGATCGCCTGAATTGGGCTAAGTTGTCGGCGAAGACCCATAGAGTGGGCGTTGCCCATTGTGTTGAACTCTCGTCGCCCTTCTTCGTGACAGACGAAAAGATGGCGGAGGTCTTAGACCCATCCGCAGGCTGGTCAAAGCAGTCCCACGGTACGTCTGTGACTGCCCTTCACGCAATATTGGAGGGTCATCAATTGCATCCATCTGATCCCAGATACGGAGGTAACGTCAAGGCGCACGCGGTTGGGGTGTATTCCTTTCCATGTGTTGAGAACAACACTACGCACACCACGTACTCCGTTGCTGAGGATACCTTTGGAGACGGTATATGGGTAACTACCGAGACTGTTTTCTTCACTAGGAAACCAAAAGTCATCAAAGGAAAGCCGCCACAATATGTGAGCGACCCAGCAGGAGACGTTTTGCACGAGCTGCGACTGCACCATTGGGCTCCGGCAGCGCTTCATGTTACGGACGCGCATGTGCATTTGCAAAACGTTGCCAGACAGAACGGTTGGAAGCTGGAGCAGGACTTCGAGGTCGAAAGATACCGAGATGATGATCGAACACAGGCCGCGGACAAACTCCGGGAGGCACAGATGGCACGGGTTCCAAATTGAGAACCGATTGTTTGGCAAAGGGGACTAAGTCCTTCATTTGATGAAGACAATATTGATGATATCTGGCCCTGGCTCCAACAGGAGGGAGTCAGGCTAACCAAGATTCACCCACCCATTGCACAAAGATGAGGCCTCGAAGGAGTCCGCGAAGCTTGTTGAACACAGCAAAGAAGAAAAAGACAAGTCGAAGAAAACGGCGGAAGCCAAACAGGAAGAGCCGGCGGCTAAGCCGCCCGGCGCCCAGTTTTCGACTGAGGCTGGGAACTTCCCGAATCTGGGGCAGACATCAGCGAGCACTGAGAGAGCGTTTAAGCCTCCGCCCCCGCGGGCCGAGGCTTGGCCTTCTATTCTTAAGGCCGACGCGCCTATGCAAATGCCGATGCCCCCTCCTCCTCCAAAGGAGGGGTCGCCCGAGGAAGTGCCGAGAGAGGTAATTCCTAAGAAGGCTCCGCCGGCAATTCATGCACCGACACCGCCGCCGGCTAAGAAGACGAACATCGCACCGCCGGAGAGCGTGCCACAGGCGAAGGAACTGGTGCCCAAGAAAGCTCCGCCTCCGCCGCAGTTTAGCCCAGAAGCGTGTGCAATGAATCCTCCGCCAGCGAAGATGCCTCGCGTTGAGCGGGGAGGCAAAAACCCTGCGGCGTCTCCATTGACGCAGCCACCGGCAAAGCCGGGAGGCGAAGATACGGCTGGTGGCCCGCCTGAAGTCTGGAAGCCGAGTATTCGTGGCCCACCGGCTACTTTGACTCAACTCATTGGGCCAAACATTGTCGATCCTCTGCCAGCGGATCCGAGTCGTCAGAAGGCAGAGCCTCCGGTCAAGGCCGCGCCTAAATGGGCAAGAAGCCAGGGAACCCCACAGCATGCCGAAGGCAGTGCTGCAGGGGGTCGACCCGTAAAGGCGAAGAACCCTGTTGAAGGTGCAGAGGCGGCCGGGGCAAAAGCAACACCTGCTGAGGATGTGGCCCCTGCCCGATGCGGAGCCGACGACGCATCGGACATCCCTGGAGCAAGCCCCCCGACTCAGTCGGACGGGGACGTCTCGTCTGAGGACTCGCCGACGCTAGTCGGAGCCGATGACATAACTACCATCCTCGTAAACAACAAACACGTATCAAATATGCAGTTCTCGCGTTCAAGAGCCGCAAGGTATTGGAAAAAGATAAACAGTTCTTTCACAGATGGCGTGGCCTTAAATCAAGATCGCCAGAGACTGAAGATTTTATAGGACACAGAATAGACGCTGTTGCGTATATTGCGGCTGCGAAATATGTCTACATGAGGTATAAGGTGCAGAGCAGGCATGACCCAGGAAACTACTCGCTTCCATGGGCGAAATTTGCGGACGCCGTTGCTGGTCAGATCGTCAAAGTGGATCCGAATTCGCCCGTACTCCTATGGTACTTGAAAAGAACAAGAGGTCTAAGCCTCAAGCAACGGGAGAATATGGTGCAAGTGGAAGTAGACTTCCGACTCCTCCTGCACCTCCGTCCGGCGCAACCGTGACAGCGAGCCTTCCGACCCCTCCGCCTGGCCCAGCCAGAGCGGAGCAAGAACAAAAGAAGCATGATGAGGTAATGGTTCACCCGGGGGCTCACGCTGAACAGCCTGAGGCATATCAAGAACAGTCTTCCCCCACGGTTGAGCCGTCGGAGGACGAGACTGCACCTGTTGCCAAGGCATCAGCATCAGCAGCCGCTTCGAGCGGACGACAGGAAACAACAATTCCCTCTGCAGGACAGAACACGGATGACTCAGGCACTCCGGGGCTCTTGGAAGCAGGCGCTGAACCTGAGGATGTTAAGGCTTTTTCATGCGATGAAGATCCTGAACCCGTATATACTATGGAAGACGAGAATTACCCTTTTGGCCCAGCATCTGAAAACTTATTCCGCAGAGTGAGTCTGCCACCTGCTCCTGACAGGAGACAGCGCCAGCCCTCGCCTATGTATCCCCAGGAAGGGGATCAAGAGGTTAATGTTGGGCATGCTGTCTTGTTCAGAGGCACACGGCTTTATGTTTCAAATGAAGAACGTGGACTATTCATTCAGAGAACGCTTGGTCCAATGAGAAAGAAAGTCCGCGATGCCCACATGACTGGTCCCGTTCCGCCGCACATTGGAGCCATACGCAATCAAACAGTTAATGCGCTCAGATATATTGCAGAATTTGCGGAAGACCCGATTTTCGCGTTATTGGGCAGCCTCAACCAAGATGACGGCACGTTTGATCAGGCAAAGGAGTTTCTCCGAGCTGAATGTTATTCCGAAGATGTCCCAGAAAGGTTCACTCCGAGGTCCTTTAGGTGCCTGAAACCGTCGGTAGTTGGGGTTGATGATAACCATAATCCAGCTGCCTTAGGCAGTATGGAGTTTTGGAGTCCTCAGAGCTGCCGAGTAGACAAGTTTGCTGTGCACATAGGTAAGTGTGCGGTATACCTCGCGAGGCATTTCTCGGATGATGCGAGATCGTCGGGTGGCTGGGTCTACTTCGTAGGCCTAGTGCAGAAGATTGCAGAGGACGGATTCACTTACCAGTCATGCGCTCTTGCTGCACACGGCTTAGCCGCGCTGCAATCGGAGACAGTGGAAGTTCTGGGAATACTCCCGAAAGATAGTGACGACATTATTGGAACAAGTGTTCGCAAAATGTGGACACAATACATGGCATGCCCCTCACATGAAAAAGAAAGGAGCGATGTTGCCATACCCGTGTTCTATCGTGCATGCCGGGGATATTCCACTTTTGCTGCTTCCATTGAAAGAATGTGCGTCCCATATGACCCTGGCCAAGTCAGGAGTCACGGATCCCTTCTCCATGTCACAGACATGCAGACGTTCTTGGAGTCCACGGATGGGAGAGTACGCTTTCCGAGAGAAGATCCAGGGCTTTGCCTTGAAGCAGACTACGATTTGCTGAGGCTGCTTCCGACTAAGAGGAGCCCAACAATGCCTAATGCAACGCGTATTCCTCCGTGGCTCAGCCAGCGGAGGTACGGGGAGGCCCCCCCCCTGCAAGGCATTTTGTGCCCATGGGGCATGATGCAGAAGAAGGAGAGCTGCCAACTGTAGGGACCTGGCCCGCAGAGGACGCAGCCCATCTATGTGATAAGCTCCCCAATCACAGAGAATCCTGGTCACTAATTCTTGTTTTCGCTGGCCGAGTGCCCCCTCGTTTCTCGCGCAGGATTTGCCACGACTGGACCCTCGTGTCTCGAGAGGTGCCGAGGTTCACTGATATTGACAAGGCTGTTACCCTTGTTAGAGTTGGACCTCGCGATAATTTCGTAGTGCATCAGATGTTCTGGTCTGTCGTCTTCAACCGTGAGTGGGCCTCGTACGAAGTGACTTTCGACAACGAATCAATGATCGCTTGGATTCGCACTGACGAGACGCTATCGTTGATTCCGAATCACAGGCCCCAGTTGTCACCCGAAGCACAATAACGCGTTCTGTCTGTCCCCTGGGACGATGACGGAAGTTTCCTGTGCTACCGATTTCACTGGGTGCGCACGGGCTTCGGAAACTGTCCAGTTTGCAGCTGTCGGGTCAAATATAAACACAGAGTCACACACGACTATTTGGCCCAGACGTGGAACAGAAGGATAATTCCGCGATCCCTTGAGGCAAATGGACTTAGATTACATGCGAATGACCCCCATGATCTTCCCAATACGCGTCCTGAGTGGATCAAAGCGCGTGGGAGGAGACAACAGAGGGCTTCTGCGATTCAGAAGTAACCAACAGCAGGAGCGCAAGTGGGTAGAAGGGGGATTCACGCGAATGGCTGCTACAGGTCAGATCTTTGGGAACAGCCAGCCAGGCAATTTCCCTGCTTGGGTTCCAGCGGGCGCCGCGGCCCAGCCGCCGGCGCGCCATGGCCCTTTCTTTCAGTACTTGAAGCCCTTGACCCGAAGGTTCATTGAATGGCTCGCGTTCTCGGCCTCGAGAGCGAGAACGCAAGTTCCTGTGATCCAGGTCTGGTGGCCCTTGCTGTGGAAAACAAATTTTGACCAGTGTGCGCGCCCGATACCTTGCCCGGCTCTGGCACCCTTTCACTGGCCAGATTACCAAGACGATGTCCTCGAACCGGTGACCGGTTGGGATAGATGGTATCACTCGATGACCAGGCATAACGTCTTCGCCCCGACACTTCAGACAATAATCAATGCGATATCCATGGGGGCACCGTGGCTGCCTGTGCCGCGGGAAGACGCCGCGGATGCCGCAGGGCAAAGCCCTCGCGGACGTCTACCGGTTGCCTGGGAGAACAGCCTCGAGGCGAGGCCAACTCGTGACTCTCGTTCCGTCGCTAGACGAACCAATGAGTGTCGCGATCATCGCCTCATAGCACCAATGCTGCAACCTGCCACCGGCGAAGCCGCGATGGCAGGCGCGCGCTCACAGGTCAAACTTGATTTCTCAACACTCAGCGGGCCTAAGGCCACGCTGATAACCAACGGGGCGATCAACTTTGATCAGCCCAACGGTTATTCATATAACCATTGCGAGGACAACTCAATAAATATATCTTTACACGGGATAGAGGCAAGGGCGATCGCAGCCCAATGCGTCGTTGAATACACAGGTGTTCGCTCAAACTCCAATGATCCCGATAGATTGCGACTGTCAAGGGACATGGAACATGAGGTCCCGACTATTGTGAAGAACGTAGTCGAAGGGAACTGGATGGCCCCTGTACAACAAATGCAACTTGGTCTTCGCATTATAAGAATACTTGCTATTGTTCGCGATACCATGACCTCCTTCATTTCAGACGGATACTTTGTCGGTTACCCGGGGCGAATAATTCGCGCCGCGAGAGGGAACGCAGATAATGTTTACTTAAGGCGACGGAGAGATGAATATGCCCTTGACTGTCGCATTCGCGCTGCGGTCCAAACGGGCGACCTCATAGAGGAGTGGGCCCGTAATTTGGGTAGACAAGTACAAACCGACATTCGTCGTGAGGACCCATTATTACAAGAGGCCATTTCTTGGCTTCAAAACAGGCACATAGATCCTGGTACGGAGCTTCAAGATAAGGACGCAGGCCCGTTCCGTACTGCATGCGGAAAATTTGGAATCCCAGTAGCTACAGCTGCTGGGAATTTGCTGAAGCTCATTCGAGATCGAGAGCAGAACGTTCGCGAGAGCAGAAATGCCAATCCGCACAACGGCAGCGAAGCTGATTCCGTGGGGCCGATAAGAGAACAGGATGCGGCGAAAGCCAGGCCGCAGCTGCCACCTCCGCCGCGCAGACCCGACGCCTCAGACGCTCGGGCTGGCGACGAAGTTACCGAATCCCCACGCTCTGTCGCCGGCGCAGCCGTGGCGGCAAGAGAAGAATACTCGTGGCATTGTGACAAATGGGATTGGTCGAGGCCCCCGCGCGCGCGCGATGGGGCCACGGGCGTCGGCCGCGGCGCCGCCGGCTACGACCCGCTCGTGTCCTACCCGCACGACATAAACGATGTGCAGGTTGGGTACTACGTCCATCGGGATCGGATCACATGGCGGTCCGACGATGTCTGGCGGCCGCAGATTTGGCACCCACTGTCTCTATTTGAACATGACTTTCACTTCCCGCCGAAGGGGAAGGCGTCCAAGAACAATGACAATAACTACAGAGCAGCATACTACGCTGGTCGTGGCAAAGGATGGTCCCGTTCGCCTCGTGGCGGCGAGGGGCAGACTGGAGGCTCGGCGCCATCGAACCCGAGGCCTCCGACGCCACCGACGGGTGATGACAACCCGTTCAGGGACCTGGATTGAGTCCGGCCCGCGTGACTTAGTCGCTGCAGGCGTACGCAAGAGCGTTCTCGACCGCGCGTCGAAGTCGCGTCGGACGAGTAGGGCAACTCTGCCGATCGGCTAAGCCGAATCGGCGGAGAGAATTTATTTATATGATGGAGGGAGTCGTCGGGCCTCTTCGGCCCTTAGCCCCCTGGTGGCCACCGTTGAGCGGTAAAAGTTTGTGGGGTCGCTCCGGTGGTTGCACATATATAGGCCGGGGGTGCTGTGGCCGGATGGGCTCTACGAGGCCCGCCGCGGGGGGAGTAAATAAGCTCCTCTCCGCCTCATATTCATGTTGCTTTTCACATCGCTTGCCTTGCTGCGCACTGTCTGACTACGATTGCGGTGATCTTCCGTAGCTGTGTGTTTGCTCACAGGAGATGAAAGGTGCGTGCTGGTTCGGACGCGCGCGCCGCGGGGTCGCCCCCGCGTCGTAGTCGCGTCGCCGGCCGGCCGGCCACCTCACTTACTATTCCTGATAGAGTAAACTTGTTTACCGGTTATTTGTCTTATCAATGTCTCATCCCGTGCCCTCTCCCACTGAGCAGAGTGAACATGATACCGTAATTCCTTTGTCATCTTACCCCGATTCTCAGAGGAAAGACTCGAACCTCTTGTTCAAGGACCCGCCCTGGGCACCTCTGGGCAGCCCCGCATCCCTGGCCCTGTTGGAGATGGACGAGTCAATCCTACATGGGCGAAGGCCCCTTTCTTATCAAGGCGACATTCCCGACTGGTCTTGCCGTTTACGGTGGCCTCGCTCATTGGCGGAGTATTCTGCGCTGCCCGAGGTGGCCCCGCGCCAGATCTACGTCTGCGCCCAGAAGAAGGGAGTCTCTATACCGAGGCCGTGCGAGGACGATATTGGGATTGGTGTGATGTCTCCTGTGGTGGGCTCGAGCTGGGCGGCCTTTCTTGCGCGCAGTTGCCTGGCCGACGCGCTGGAAGAAATGGGGGAGATGGGCCTTGCCCAGATCACCCGCGGCCGACCTACACCGTCGTTCGAGACTGTGCAGCTGATGCTCCTCGTGTACATCGACGACTACATCGGGCTGAAAGCTGTGCGGAAACGATGGCGAGGAGCTCAGGGTCGAGAAGGACAAGGTCAGGGCGCACCTGGAGTCTAAGGGGTCGCCCGCGCACGAGGAGGAGCGGGAGAGGGTCTGGCGCGAGGCTCAGGGCTGAGCATCGGAACCAGACCCTACCACCTGAGGGTCGTCCAAGACAAGATGCGAGACCTGGTGCTGGCTAACGAGACGGTGGTGGTGCTAGGCAGGGTGGCCCCGAGCGCTCTCAACAGCTTGCTGTGGATGTGGGCCAGGGCCATCATGACCGATCGACCGGCGTTCGCCATCCTGGACGCGACCTACCACTGGATCAACAAGTTCGAGGACGAGGAGGCCTGCGAGTCGCAGACTCTCGATGCGCAGACGAAGAGAGAGCTGCAGGCACTGGCCTCGATGCACGTGCACCTGTAGGCGGATTTGGAGGCACCCTGGTTGAAGAAGGTTTACAAGACGGATGCCTCGGAGGAGGGCTTCCCCGCGGTAGTGACGGAGGCCGACCTCGAGGAGATCAGGGCGGAGACCAGTCGGGGGGCCATGCAGTCGCGGGTCGCGCAGGCGGAGCCAGCGTACACCGAGGTCGAGCAGGAGACGGCTGCGGAGGGCGACGAGGAGGGCGAGATCTCTCCCGAGATGAGGAGGCCCGGCTTTCTGGAGCTCTTCGCGGGCAGCGAAATTCTCCTAGACGCGGTGAGGGGTGGCAGTCTATCCTTGGGGGAAGCCTGGGACGTGAAGGATGGCCCCGAGTTCGACCTCCTCAATGTGACGAACCTCGAGAGGCTGTTTCGACGGCTGCGGTGGCCATGGTGGTGATGGGTACACCTGGCACCTCCTTGCGCCGCGTTCTCGAGGGCGCGTGTACCGCAACTGCCGTCAACGGCGCACCCCTGGGGAGTACCTGGATTGTCCGAGGCCGACCTGCAGAAGGTGAATGTAGGCTCGACGTTGTGTCTCGTGACGATCCAAGTGGCTTTGTTGTGCGCGAGGAGAGGCATCTACTTGGCGATCGAGAACCCAGAGTCATGTCTCATGCGGAGCTATCCCCGATGGTCGAAGTGCGCGACAAAGGAGAGGTGATCACGGTCACCCACGGCTGCTGCATGTACGGCGAGGTCTGGAAGAAAGGGACTACCCTGATCACCAACTGGAGGGCTCTAGGGGCGTTGGGGAAGAGATGCATGGGCCAGCGGGGGCACTGTTCGAGAACTGGCAGGCTACACCAGGAAATGCGGAGCAGTGCACCGTGCGGAGCCAAATGGACGAGCTTGGCCTGCCCTTACCCCGTGCTGTTCTGCGAGGCCTACGCGGATGTCGCGAAGAAGATGGAGCCGAGCTGGGACCGAGTGCCCTCGGGAGCGCAGGTCCGTCTACGGCATGGGCTTCCTCGGGTGATAAAGGCGCGAGCCCAACAACTGCCTCCAAGGGAGACCTGGCTGGTCGAACAGAGGTGGACGGTGCTCTTCCAAGGCCGATGGCAGAGGGAGGAGCACAACAAAGTGCTGGAGCTCAGAACGATCATCGGTCTCTTCAGGCACCTCTCGAGGACGTCCAGGGCGTGGAGGTCCAGGGTCCTCATCATTGAAGGGGCCCTGGGACACACAAATAAATACACACAAATAAAAATATTCGCCATATTTTCCCATATTTTCTGGGTTTTTGTCTTCCCCACCCCTTCCCATATTTTCCCATATTTTCTGGAGAATCGACGATTAATGGTGTCTGTGTGTTTTCTTCCCTCCTGAATCATGGCGGACTCTCTCTTGCAAGCCTGGGCGTGCTGGGTGAGGGGTCGGAGCTCTGCGCCGGCGCTGTTGCATCTGGCAAGGACGGCAGGCGTCATCCAGCTGGTGTGCAGGCTGAGGGCCTACGGCAGGTTCGTGTCGTGCCGACCCCAGCGTTGGTTTCTGACACCGCGGGGATCGTTCGACCTTGAACGATCGGCCGTTTCCGAAACGTCCAAAACGTTCCACATCGACCGATTCTGGGCCGCCGCCGGCGTTCAAAATTGAACGCCGCTGGCGGGGTCGCCGCCGGTCGACACGACACGAACCTACCGTACTACCGATCGGTGCTGTCCGAGGTGAACGTATGACCCATCGCGTTTTGTGCACCTGGGCGCGGCGGAGGAGACGAAGGAAGGCCACGGGACGAGATACACGCCAACGCGACTACTGCACTGGTTTCGAGGACGTAAGACTACACCTCCAAGTTGGGTCCTCTCTCTTATGGTAGTGATGACGAGCATGCAGCGGGTGACAGCCGCTCCGAGAGGATCCTAGCCCCCGCTACTCAAGAAGAGGGGGGAGAGCATGGGAAATCGCAAGGGCTGCCCCTCTGAAGTACGACAACAAGCCTGTCATCCACGCAGTCGACGACAACACGAACATCCAGTACGAGAGGGCAGTGAAGGAGTTCCTCGTGGACGTCAAGCGGGGCCAGCTCCCTTTCGACACGATGGCCCAGAGGGACAGGACCTTGGCGGACTACATTGCGGACCTCTGTTACGTGCATGGCGCCAGCTACATGAAGGCCAGCTATTGCTTAAACGTATTCATGCACATCCTCGAGGACCACCAGATCATCTTCCAGTGGACGCCAGGGCCCTCAAGAGCTGGGAGCGCATGGGGTTTGGTGGCGAAGGCGAGCCGATCCCTATGGAGGCAATGGGCGTCATCGTCCAGACCTTCTTCGAGCGAGGGGAGGTCATAGAGGGCGCAGCGGCTCTCATACAGCTAGCTGGACGGCTGGCTGCGCGAGCAGGATTGGTGCCAGCTGCGAAAGGACGACGTCAGCATCGACGAGGACGGGCGCATCGGGCTGGTCCTAGGACGGCGTGAGAGAGGAGAGAAAGTCAAGATGGGTGCGGACCAGGGCGCCGAGCTGAACATGAAGGTGAGCAGGGCAGTCATTCAGGCGCTGATGAAAGGCATCGGCGGAGACGAGCTGGTGCTGCCCGTGAGCCAGGGCAGCTTCAGGCGGGCGTGGGGGCGGCTCCTGTCCGACATCCAGGTCGAGAGCCTCGGGCCCCCCCATGGCATCCGACACGCGGCGGCCAACTTCGTCGCAGCAGGGGGGGCCTCGAGGAGGCACGACGGCGGGGCAGGTGGAAGACTCCAGGAGCTTTGAGCAGATACACCAAGGTCCACACCCTCATCAGAAGACGGTCGATACACCTAGGTCCACACCTTTATCAGGAGGCGGTCGGAGCTACCGGACCCCATGATCAAGCAGGGCAGGAAGTTCTGGAGTGCACCATCGAAGCACATCAAGATCGCCCTCTCGACCTCCCAGACAGCGGAGACCCCGCTTGCGCAAAGGCTGATCGCCATGCTCGGGAAGGTCGTCGGTTTTCGGAGCTGAGGCAGTGGACACCAGTGAGCCGGCGAGTAAGCCCTCAGCAGCTCATCGGATGAGGCTCCGACGCACGAGCAAGCCTGCTGTCACTCCTCTCCTCTCCTATCTCACTTTCATCTGAGCACAGTCGTATATGAAATTCGGGGGCTGAGGGCTAGCCATAAGGGGGTTGAGGTGTTTTTTTCCCAACCATCCTGTGGTGTTGGGTCCTCGTTTTGAAGAGACAGCGCCCCGCGTCCACTCCTCCCGCTGCCCCTCCTCCCTCCTCCCCCTCCTTGCCTCTGCTCTCGGCACACCTCTCACAAGTTTCGTAGCCCCATAGGGAACTCCACCGAAGGCCCCAGTGGGGGTGTCCACATGCGGTTCCCCCACCCAGGGCAGCGTTTCGTAGCCCCAGAGGGAGCTCCACCGAAGGCCCCAGTGGGGGTGTCCACATGCGGTTCCCCCACCCAGGGCAGCGTTTCGTAGCCCCAGAGGGAGCTCCACCGAAGGCCCCAGTGGGGGTGTCCACATGCGGTTCCCCCACCCAGGGCAGCGTTTCGTGCCCCATAGGGAGCTCCACCGAAGGCCCCAGTGGGGGTGTCCACATGCGGTTCCCCCACCCAGGGCAGCGTTTCGTGCCCCATAGGGAGCTCCACCGAAGGCCCCAGTGGGGGTGTCCACATGCGGTTCCCCCACCCAGGGCAGCGTTTCGTGCCCCATAGGGAGCTCCACCGAAGGCCCCAGTGGGGGCGGTTCCCCCACCCAGGGCAGCGTTTCGTGCCCCATAGGGAGCTCCACCGAAGGCCCCAGTTGCGGTTCCCCCACCCAGGGCAGCGTTTCGTGGCCCCATAGGGAGCTCCACCGAAGGCCCCAGTGGGGGTGTCCACATGCGGTTCCCCCACCCAGGGCAGCGTTTCGTAGCCCCATAGGGAGCTCCACCGAAGGCCCCAGTGGGGGTGTCCACATGCGGTTCCCCCACCCAGGGCAGCGTTTCGTAGCCCCATAGGGAGCTCCACCGAAGGCCCCAGTGGGGGTGTCCACATGCGGTTCCCCCACCCAGGGCAGCGTTTCGTAGCCCCAGAGGGAGCTCCACCGAAGGCCCCAGTGGGGGTGTCCACATGCGGTTCCCCCACCCAGGGCAGCGTTTCGTGGCCCCATAGGGAGCTCCACCGAAGGCCCCAGTGGGGGTGTCCACATGCGGTTCCCCCACCCAGGGCAGCGTTTCGTAGCCCCATAGGGAGCTCCACCGAAGGCCCCAGTGGGGGTGTCCACATGCGGTTCCCCCACCCAGGGCAGCGTTTCGTAGCCCCATAGGGAGCTCCACCGAAGGCCCCAGTGGGGGTGTCCACATGCGGTTCCCCCACCCAGGGCAGCGTTTCGTAGCCCCATAGGGAGCTCCACCGAAGGCCCCAGTGGGGGTGTCCGCATGCGGTTCCCCCACCCAGGGCAGCGTTTCGTGGCCCCATAGGGAGCTCCACCGAAGGCCCCAGTGGGGGTGTTCGCATGCGGTTCCCCCACCCAGGGCAGCGTTTCGTAGCCCCATAGGGAGCTCCACCGAAGGCCCCAGTGGGGGTGTCCACATGCGGTTCCCCCACGCAGCGTTTCGTAGCCCCAGAGGGAGCTCCACCGAAGGCCCCAGTGGGGGTGTCCACATGCGGTTCCCCCACCCAGGGCAGCGTTTCGTAGCCCCAGAGGGAGCTCCACCGAAGGCCCCAGTGGGGGTGTCCACATGCGGTTCCCCCACCCAGGGCAGCGTTTCGTAGCCCCATAGGGAGCTCCACCGTAGGCCCCAGTGGGGCTGCCCTCATGCGGTTCCCCCACCCAGGGCAGCGTTTCGTAGCCCCAGAGGGAGCTCCACCGTAGGCCCCAGTGGGGGTGCCCGCATGCGGTTCCCCCACCCAGGGCAGCGTTTCGTGGCCCCACAGGGAGCTCCACCGAAGGCCCCAGTGGGGCTGCCTGCATGCGGTTCCCCCACCCAGGGCAGCGCTTCGTAGCCCCATAGGGAGCTCCACCGAAGGTCCCAGTGGGGGTGTTCGCATGCGTCTCCACTGCCCAGAGGCAGCGCCGCCGAAAACGACATTCACACTTGCGGTATTCACAGTTGCATATGGTTGGGTCCTTCGCCAGGCTAATTTATACCAATTCCTACTTCTCCCTCCCTCCCACCCTTGAAGCAGTCTGTGTGTCTTTTGAGGCCTGCGGCCAGTTTCTTCCATACGACAGTGTGCGGGTTATCACGTTTCAGATTCTGTCGAGAGGAGCCCCCTGGCGCCGGCCTCGTGGTGCACGTGACAAAGGTTGCGTGTGTAGCTCCTCTCGTGCTTGCGAGTGTGGACGTGATGTGAAACGACTGCGGGCTCCATCGCCCCGCCCTTGTGTCAAAAGTTGGTCGACTGGCTTTATCTGTTACCCCTGTCGGGGTGATCCGCCCCACCCCGCTTGTGGCTGGCCCCTCCCCTTAGCAGCATAACATCAATGGCTCTTTCTCCTCGCCACGGGGGGTGCGCAGGTGGTGGTCCCCAACCGTGGTCTCTATCCGTCCCAGGGTCGCGTAGCGCGGAAAGCGTGGCAATGTCTCCACACCACATGGGTTGCGCAAGGGGTGGTCCTTGAGCGTGGTATTTATCCGTCCCAGGGTCGCGGGGCGTGGCAGGCGTGGCACTGTCTCCATACCGCAGGGGGTGCGCAAGGGTTGGTCCCTCACCGCGGTCTCTATCCGTCCCAGGGTCGCGGGGCGTGGCAGGCGTGGCATTTCCTCCACACAGTAGGGGGTGCGCGGGGGGGGTGGTCTCTGAGCGCGGCCGTTATGCACCCCGGTCGTCCAGGGCATAGCAGGCGTGGCACTTTCTCGACACCATAGGGGGTGCGCAGGGGGTGGTCCCTGAGCATGGTCTCTATTCGTCCCAAGGTCGCGGGGCGTGGTAGGCGCGGCAATTCCCGACGCCGTCGGGGGTACGCAGAGCGTGGTTCCTGAGCGCGGTCTTTATCCAGCACAGGACCGCGCGGCATGGCAGGCGTGGCATTTCCTCTGCACCACGGGGGGGTGAGCAGGGGGCAGGTTTCGCGGTTAGCTCACGACCTCATGTGTTGCATTTCATCAGTTCCACTAGCAGGGGCTTGCGTACCATCCAGATCACTTTGGCTCAAGCCAGCTGGGAACGCTAGGGTTTTCACGCAGGCGCGCCAGAGTGCCCAATCGAAGGTTGCAGTTGCGCGTATGTTGCACGGCAGCTATGCTAACACAAGAGCTAACACGAAGTATGTGGGGTTCCTCGGTAGCGTAATTCTGGAACGACGTATCTGGAATAGGCGATACACCGCCGATAGGTCGGCGATGGGCACCCACAGATCCTCGAAGGCGCACGCTGTTGGGCGGGGTGGGCCATGAGGCCCCTATCGGCCGACGATGCAATGGGCAATTGAGGGCGAATGCTTCCGCCCCTGCGCCAGCTCCCCCTGTCGCTACCCCTCAGCACCTGGCAGCGCTGCACCTCCAGCACCTCCACCGGCGTGCTGGCTCGCACCCGGCCGATCAACTCCCTCGTCGAGTCCGCGGGGCTAACGGGAGCGTTCTGCGTGAGCGCCGCCTGGCAAGATCAATCAGTCACCGGATCTGGAGATCGGACCGGATCGAAATTCGCGCCGGACGGGGCTGCACCGACACGGAGTAAAAACTCGGATCGAATCGGCTGCGCCAAGATGCACGACAGCGCCATGCAAGCATCGGGCCGCAACGAACCGTCGGAAGATCGGAATGCGGATCAGATCGGAACGGCCAGAATCGCTGTCGAATCGGACTGCAACCCCCGCGGCGGCGTGGACGGGAGGAAGACGAGGACTAGGACGAGGACGAGGAGCAAAACGAGGAGGAGGAGGAGGAGCAGAAGGAGGAGGAGGAGGAGGAGGAGGAGGAGGAGGAGGAGAAGGACGAGGACGAGGAGGAGGACGAGGACGAGGAGGACCCTGCCTGGTCGTGGATGATCAGGTAAGGGCCGGGCGCGTCTGCCACAGGGGGCAGCAAGAATCGCGTGCACATGTTGCCGAGGCCTGGCTTGCGGTCGAACATCCAGCCTCGGCCGTCCGCGAGCCTCAGGTACAGCACGCCGTCCTTTCCCGCCTGCTCCTTCGGCATGAAGGAAACTCGGGCACAGACCAACATGGATTGGGGATCTGTGGATCTGGCGAGTGGGCGCCAGATCCACGTCCGGGAGGAACTCGTTTCTGGAGCCAGGTCGCGAAGGCCATAATTCAACACATCTGGTGTGCCCAGTCGTACCTATACGACCACACTTCGGCTGATAGGTGGTTCGGGGGGAAACAACCAAGTGATGGCAACCGCAACGGTTGTGATGATGACGATGCTGGTGATGCGCCCTCGAATTGGCGACAATGTGTGATGACTATACTGCGTCCCGATGTGATCTCTTTGTCGACCTCAATTTCGATATCACGATCGGCCCAGCCTTCCCAAGGAGGCGCTGAGAAGCCCCCTTGCCCTGTTTCCGGGGAGATCGGGGAAACCCTCGGGGGGGGGGGGGGGGAGAAGGGCGAGGAGGAGAAGGAGGAGAAGGAGGAGGAGGAAAAGGCCGAGAAGGACGAGGAATTGGACGAGGCAGAGGAGGAAGAGGGGGAGGAGGAGGAGGAGGAGGAGGAGGAGGAGGAGAGGGAGGAGGAGGAGAGGGAGGAGGAGGAGGAGGAGGAGGAGGAAGAGGAGGATGAGGAGGAGGAGGAGGTGGAGATCGCCAGCACGGCAGCGGAGGGCGCCACGCCCGCGCGATCCTCAACCTCCTCCTGATTTTCATTATCGCCATCCTCGCCCTCCTGGCCCCCCTCCACATCCTCGCCCTCCTGCTCCGCGCTCGCCCGACCCTTCCCCGCGCGACCCTCGCTCTCCTAATCCCCCCCCCTCGCGAGCCTGGCCCTCCTGATCCTCGCGCTCATTCCCATCTCGATAATTTTCCCCTTGCCGAGAAACGCGCGCCCTTCCTCTACGCACATGCCCCCGATCAACCGCAGAGCGACCGGCTAGTAACATTTTCAAGGGGCGTCCTCAGCATGTGGCTCAGCGGCAACTTATTTCTTAATGAGGTCGCGCATGGCGAGGCAACGGCCAAGCCAATGAGTCACGTCTACATTTCTCTTGTGTTCCTGGCGGTAGCCAGGCGCGTTGCCGAAGTCTGGGCCGTCGGTGTCCAACAGCGCGATGCAGCGGGCAATTTCTGCATGAGCTGCCCCAGGCTGTGGTCGGTACTCCAGCGCGGTCGCGACGTCGCGCGGGCCGTCTGGGAGGTTGGCGCGGAGCATGCTATTGTCTGCCACGCCCTTAACGCTTTCGCCGCGGATGACGGCGCCATCGTGGAGGTCGCGGATGGCGCGTCGTTCCACAATGTTCCATGCAGGGCAGTCGCCCCTGGTATTGCGAAAGCGTCGAGCCTGTGAGTCTGTCTTGGTCCAACCTCGAAAAAGCATCTCGATCTCGTACCTCCTGGGCACGAGAAATATATTTCGCAAAAAATGTCTGGACTTGTCGTTCCTTCTTAGACATAGTTATTCAAAACTCAATAAGTGCACGGTCGCGCCGAGACGTCGCTTGAAAACGTGTCTCGCGGCACCGTGCAATCGTCTCGCCCTCGGGAGCCATCTCCGGAATTTTGCAGAAGCGAGAAGGTCAAATTCATTGTTCGCTGAGGCGGCGACGATCATTAATTCTGACGCCGCACCACGCGTCGCGAAACGTTCTCTCGCCCCCGCATGTGGACGCGGTCTCGAAGTCGCGGGCGACGTCAATCTCATCGACCGGGGCTGGGGTGCCAACCACGTCGTCAGTGGGGCCGAAAATATGAATTCGAGGCGTTCGGATGCACCGCATAATAACACGGCCACGGTGCCCCCAATAATCGGGCTCTGGAGCTGGAGCTACTGGCTCAGATGCATCGGGAGGGACTGGCTCGGGAAGCTACGCGCCGGAGCGAGAAACTTCGGCAAGGTCTGGCTCGGGAAGCTCCACTATGTTGGGGTCGCCCTCCGCCGGGTAGAGCAGCAGTGGATCTGCCGCAGCAGACTCACCGAGTGGGCGAGGTGTCTGAAACGCGATCTGCCCGCGTGCCTCGGAGTTGCGGTGTCGGAGGAGGCCCTCTCTGACGGGGAAGATAGATCTGCCGCCCGGAACCGCAATGTTCTTCACCCGGCGTACACGGCAACGTTCACCGTCACGCGAGGTCGGAGGCGTCTCATTCGCCCGCAGCACGCGGGCGCTGGCGGCGGCTGCCGCGGCGCGCGCGGCCTCCATCGCGGTCGAGGGCATCCGCGCGAGCGTCAGGATGACCGAGGACATCTTCGAGGCGGCCAGTCCCATCGCCCAGAGCGCGTCGCGGGACGTCGCGCTGGTGTTCCACGAGGCGTGCGAGACGGCGATGCTGGCGTTCCGCTTCGTGGCCGTGGCGCAGTGCCGCTACGTTGTCTACTGCCGCCGCGCGTGGCTCGGCAAGCTCCTCGGGCTTGGACGCAGGCCGACGGCCGGCGAGGCTGCTCAGAGCGGCCTCGCCCCCAGCGCGCGGGCCTGCACGGCGGGCGACGGGCCGGGGTCCTCAGCCAGGCCAGCAGAGGGGCCCGCTGCGGCCGGCAGGGGCCCAGACCTAGCAGCGACGACCCTCGGGGGCTTTCCGCCCGGCGACTTCGCTCCGAGCCTGGTCGCGGCGCCGCGGCATGGCGCTTCATTCGGGGCGCCCGCGGGCGCCGGGTCCGAGAGGCCGTGGGCGCAGGTGGCCGAGATGCAGAGGATCGCCGCGGCGGCCCTGCGCGACCTGGACGGCGGCGATCGGCAGCGCGCCGCGCGCGGTCGCGACCTTGCCGCCTGCGGCGCCGCGGTGTCAGCGCGGCTGAGCGAGGAGGGCCGCGAGCTTCAGGTGGCCGAGAGTCGCGGCGCGCGGCGCGAGGTCCGGCTTCGAGCTGGGGACCTGGCCGAGACCTTCCTACCCGCGGCCTGCAGCTGCCCCGATTTCATCAGGCGGGCGACCTGCAAGCGCATCGCAGCAGCGCGGCCCTGCGTTGCGGGCGGCAACCTCGACGAGCTCGCGGAGCCCCCGCGGCTGCAGGGCAGCAGGAAGCAGCGGCCATCGGCGGTGGGATCGGCGCGGCGGCCCGCCGTCGCACAAGCGACTCCCTCGGGCTCGCCAGCGCCGCGCGCGGGCCCAGAGAGTCGAATGCTGAGGTGGCGCGCTCGCGCGCGGAGGTGATCATCGGCAGCTGCAACTTCGCGAATGCGAACCCTAGCAACGCGGGGCGCGGGGCCGCGCTGCAGGGCCTCCCGGAGGAGGCGATGCTCGAGCAGAGGAAGTGGTTCGAGCGGCTGTTCGAGGCGGCGGTCAAGTTCACCGACGGCCTCGGCGAGACGCCGCCGCCGTTGCCGGCGCGCTGAGCTGCGCGGCGAGGCGGAGGCTGGCCGCGGCTGCGGCTTACTAGCGAGGGCGGGGAAGGACCGCCAGAGAGGCGCCCAGCGGGGCCGTCGCCGCGGGGGGCGGGCCCCCGCTGCACCCTGCCTCCCAGCGCGCGACGGCGAGGAAGTAGCTCTCGGCAACGCTCGCCAGCTCGGCCGCGCGGGTCTCGGCGGCGGCGCCCTCCTTCGAAGGATTTAGCTCGCGTGAATTTCTCGTGCCCGTAAATGGGCGAATTCGCACATCGTGCGTGCAATTTCGTTCGGCTGCAGCTCTGTGGAAGAGTCGAGCTGCAGAGGTGCCCGCGCCGCGGATTGCGCTCCTCGGACGCCGGGCGAAGTCTGCGGCTAGTACGCATGCAGCCGACTCGGCCGGCAGTCCGCGGACGCGACGAACTCGAAGCTCCCCCCGCAGTTCCTGGCCCGCTTGCTTGTCTTCCCGGCGTCCAGCGCCGGGCCCGCCACCTGGGGGAGGTCCTGGTCGGTCATCTTCGACTTCTCCACCTCGCCGTTCTTCGCCGCCAGGAAGTCAGCCCCCCGCGCGCCCCCCGCAGCCCGCAAGGATCTGCTGTCTGCGCAGCCTCGTCGATGACGCCCCCCAGGCCCCCACCCGTGGTCGCGCGCCATGGCGCCGCCGCCATCTTCTCCAAGCTCTCCTAACCACGCCCCTGCATGAACTGCATGGCCTTCGTCGACTGGGCCACTGCGCTCTCGTGCTCCAGCAGCGGGCGCTCGGCGAAACCTGACGTAGCCAGAGACGCCGCCACCCGCGCATCTTGCACTCGATCGCACCATCGCACACGCGGGGCGCGGAAGGGAGAAAGCGCATCGCGCCGCCCTCGAATGGCACCGCAGCGCGCGTCGAGTTCACGCCGGAGGGCTCCCCCATGAACCCGCGCGCCAGCCCCGGGTGGCGCGGGTAAAGCGCCTCCGTCTCCTGATGCCGCGGGCTGCTCTCTGTGCCCTCCAGCGTCAGTTCCAGCCCCGCGGCGCTGAGCAAGTGCTCGAAAAAAACTTACCATCGTTTGCTGCATCACTGCGTTGGCGTGGAACCTCCCCACGATCTGCTCCGCATGCAAGATGACGTTCGCCGTGGACAAGGTCTCCATCAAGTTCGCGCCATCTGGCGCGGTGACGACACCCGCCGCGCGCGCCGCCGCCGCGACCTGCGGCTGGCCCGCGCAGCGCCCCATCCTCTCGCCTCGCACGAACGCGCGACTGCTGCCTGGCATGCGACTGACGGCCCCCTCCGCTCCTGGAGTCGCACTTCCGCGCGCGGCGCCATGCGCCGGAGACGCTCTGTCCGAATCTGGCGCTCGAGCTCCGCGCGCCCCCTCCATGCCCTCCACGACTCTGCCCGACGCCCACTATCTCCTTGCCATCCATCGCGTTCCTCCGCCGCTCCTTCCCCATTTCCCCCAGACCGCGGCAGTTGCCTCTTGCCGCAGCGCTCCGACACGGTAGCGCCCCAGTCCTCGCTGGAGCGAGGTCGACGACTTCAGCCGACTCCGTCCTCGCATTCCGCCGACATCCAACCAATCAGCTACGGACAACACATCAAAAACGCCACTTGTCCCCGAACTGCACGGGAACATACGTCGGAACGCATGCAACGGCCACTGAGGCCATGCACATTCCCGCCTACCCACCCGCGTGATTTACACCCGCCAACACTTCCATCGCCCCCCGCCGACTTTGCCCACGAGCCCCACGCGGCCGAGGCAACTCCATGGCCAGGCGGGTCCGCGGCACTGTCGCAGACCGCGCGCTTCACTTCCGCCAGACTCCTTCGCCTGCCGCCGCTGCCCCCTCGCGGAGAGCGCGCGGCCCGCGCCGTTCCGAACCCGCGCGGCGTCGCCGTTGCTCCGCGAACGCCAGAACGAGCTCCGCGGCCCTATCACGCGAAGCACATTGCCAGGCACTTTTCCCTGGCGGCCTTTCTTCCGCCGCCGACCCCCCCAGCCCTCTCCGCCGACCTCCGCAGAAACACTTCGTTTCCCTTCTGGACTCCGTGCACGATGCGAAGAGGAGTGGAGGGGTTTATTTTAGCGCGGCGAGAAGCCGGGGCTCAGTCGCAGGCGCACCGACCGCCCGCACTACGGCGGCCGAAAGAGAGTTGGGCGGGGGGGGATCAACGCGCGCCCGAGCCAGAAGGCTGCGGCCGAGCGGGGAGGAGGGAAAAGGGGGAGAGAAGAGGGAAGTATTGGTAGTAGAAGTAGTAGTAGTACTAGAAGAAGTAGTAGTAGTAGTAGTAGTAGTAATAGTAGTAATAGTAGTAGTAGTAGTAGTAGTAGTAGTAGTAGTAGTAGTAGTAGTAGTAGTAGTAGTAATAATAGTAGTGGTAGTAGTAGTAGTAGTAGTCGTAGTAGTAGTAGTAGTAGTAGTAGTAGTAGTAGTACGTAGTAGTAGTACGTAGTAGTAGTAGTATTACGTAGTAGTAATAGGAGTAGTAGCAGTAGCAATAGCAGTAGTAGTAATAGTAGAAGAAGTAGTAGTCGTAGTAGTAGTAGTAGTAGTAGTAGTAGTAGTAGTAGCAGTAGTAGTAGTAAAGGTAGTAGTAGTAGTAGTAGTAGTAGTAGTAGTAGTAGTGGTAGTAGAAGCAGTCGTGGTGGTAGTAGTAGTGGTAGTAATAGCCGTAGTAATAATGATAATGCTGGTGGCAGTAGTCATAGTAGTAGCAACGGTCAACATACTAGTGACTATAGTAGTTGTAATAATATCCGTACTAAAAAAGAAATTAGCCTGGCGAAGGACCCATCCATATGCAGTTGAGAGTACCGCAATTGTGAATATCTTCTTCGGTGGCGCTCCCTATGGGGCCACGAGCCGTATGAGGGGTGTGCCGAAATGCGTGGCAGTGTACACAACACGAACGAAGACGATAGGTCCGAATATGAAAGCTTGAGCGCGTGCGAGTCGGATCGCGAGCGAGTCTGATTATGAATGAATCTGCGCGCGATTGATTCTATTCGCATGAATGCGTGCATGGATACGCCCAGTGTAAATGTATGTATACGACTGTGAACAGTTTGGGTCTGCGTGACTCTCGGTACTCGTGACTCTGAGCGTCGCCTCTGCAGGGGGCTTCCCTGGGAACCCCGACGGCAGCGCCCGCGCGCCGCGACGCCCATGTCGGCACGCCACACACCTGGTGTGCGGGACGCATGCGGACGGCAGCACTGGGGCCTTCGGTGGAGCTCCCTGTGGGGCCACGAAACGTGTGAGGGGTGTGCCGAAATGGGTGTGCGGGACGCATGCGGACGGCAGCCATGGGGCCTTCGGTGGAGCTCCCTATGGGGCCACGAAACGTGTGAGGGGTGTGCCGAAATGTGTGTGCGGGACGCATGCGGACGGCAGCACTGGGGCCTTCGGTGGAGCTCCCTGTGGGGCCACGAAACGTGTGAGGGGTGTGCCGAAATGGGTGTGCGGGACGCATGCGGCAGCAGCACTGGGGCCTGTGCGGGACGCATGCGGACGGCTGGGGCCTTCGGTGGAGCTGTGGGGCCACGAAACGTGTGAGGGGTGTGCCGAAATGGGTGTGCGGGACGCATGCGGACGGCAGCCATGGGGCCTTCGGTGGAGCTCCCTATGGGGCCACGAAACGTGTGAGGGGTGTGCCGAAATGGGTGTGCGGGACGCATGCGGACGGCAGCACTGGGGCCTTCGGTGGAGCTCCCTGTGGGGCCACGAAACGTGTGAGGGGTGTGCCGAAATGGGTGTGCGGGACGCATGCGGACGGCAGCCATGGGGCCTTCGGTGGAGCTCCCTATGGGGCCACGAAACGTGTGAGGGGTGTGCCGAAATGGGTGTGCGGGACGCATGCGGACGGCAGCACTGGGGCCTTCGGTGGAGCTCCCTGTGGGGCCACGAAACGTGTGAGGGGTGTGCCGAAATGGGTGTGCGGGACGCATGCGGACGGCAGCATGGGGCCTTCGGTGGAGCTCCCTGTGGGGCCACGAAACGTGTGAGGGGTGTGCCGAAATGGGTGTGCGGGACGCATGCGGACGGCAGCATGGGGCCTTCGGTGGAGCTCCCTATGGGGCCACGAAACGTGTGAGGGGTGTGCCGAAATGGGTGTGCGGGACGCATGCGGACGGCAGCACTGGGGCCTTCGGTGGAGCTCCCTGTGGGGCCACGAAACGTGTGAGGGGTGTGCCGAAATGGGTGTGCGGGACGCATGCGGACGGCAGCCATGGGGCCTTCGGTGGAGCTCCCTATGGGGCCACGAAACGTGTGAGGGGTGTGCCGAAATGGGTGTGCGGGACGCATGCGGACGGCAGCACTGGGGCCTTCGGTGGAGCTCCCTGTGGGGCCACGAAACGTGTGAGGGGTGTGCCGAAATGGGTGTGCGGGACGCATGCGGACGGCAGCACTGGGGCCTTCGGTGGAGCTCCCTGTGGGGCCACGAAACGTGTGAGGGGTGTGCCGAAATGGGTGTGCGGGACGCATGCGGACGGCAGCCATGGGGCCTTCGGTGGAGCTCCCTATGGGGCCACGAAACGTGTGAGGGGTGTGCCGAAATGGGTGTGCGGGACGCATGCGGACGGCAGCACTGGGGCCTTCGGTGGAGCTCCCTGTGGGGCCACGAAACGTGTGAGGGGTGTGCCGAAATGGGTGTGCGGGACGCATGCGGACGGCAGCCATGGGGCCTTCGGTGGAGCTCCCTATGGGGCCACGAAACGTGTGAGGGGTGTGCCGAAATGGGTGTGCGGGACGCATGCGGACGGCGGA